>JAAAWM010012009.1:72500-140000 GCA_036873465.1 Thinopyrum obtusiflorum
TTTCTTTATTACTTCCTATTAATTGCAACAATCGCCAAAACTATGTTTGTCAACTCTCAATAACTTTTATTCATCATACTCTTTATATGTGAAGCCATTACTCTCCATAAGATCAATATATGATCTTTTTATTTCTTTTTGTTCTTTCTTTTATTTAATTCCCTCAAGATCATAGCAAGAAAGCAAAGCCCTCAACTCAAAACTACTCTTTATTATATAACTCACGGACTCGATTACATAGATAGAGCATAAAGCAAAACGCAAGGCTAGATCATACTAAAAACTTTATTCTACTAGATCAAGATATAACCAAAAGGATCAAACTAAGAAAAATGATAAAGATAAAGGTGTGATGGTGATACGATACCGGGGCACTCCCCCAAGCTTGGCAGTTGCCAAGGGGAGTGCCCATACCCATGTATTTAGATCTCTTTCTTCAGAGGTGGCGATGTGATATTCTTGGCGATGGTGCCACTTAGGATACGATTCTCTTCCTCGAGCTTATTAATTTGCTGCTTAAGATCCATTACTTCCTTGCGAAGCTTACCCGTGACCGCTAGAGCTCCATCCACCCATGGATGTTTCCTTGCTGTGGGAGAAAAAGCAACACTCTTTTTCATATTTTCATAAGAGAGAAATCTAGCATTTGGAGGAATAACCGAATTTGGTATTGCTAAGCTCTGAAGTTCCTCCAACATGAATCTAGTTTGAAGACGAGAGGTAACTTCTTGATCCTCCTCCATGGCATCCACTCTTTTCAAGTCAGCCTCCATCTCTTCCTCCGTTGCTGGCCCAAAGTGGTTAACATCACTGTATGCTCTTGGGCCTGGTGCCGGGTGAGATACCCGACTCTCCCCGACCGACTCTTGTGAAGACATCTTGCTCTAAATCTGCTGCAGAAATGACTCAAAACAAAAACAGAGGATTTTGTCGTGGTACTGAGGTCAAAACCTCTGGGAGATTATATAATGAATTTTCACCGACTGAAAGAAGTATCGTGCAAGAAAACGGAGTCTGAAAGGCACACGAGGTGGCCACAAGGTCGGGGGGCGTGCCCAGGGGGGTAGGGCGCGCCCTCCACCCTTGTGGTGGCCTCGTGTCTCTTTCGGACTACTTTTAATTTTCCTAATGTTTTAAATATTCCAAAATGGAGAAAATTTATCATTCGAAACGTTTTGGAGTCGGTTTACTTACCGTACCACATACCTATTCCTTTTCGGAGTCTAAAATGTTCTGGAAAGTGTCCCTTATGTACTCCTCCGGGGTTACGGTATCAATTATATTGGTTTCAACATTTATGGGAGTACCTGAGATATAATGTTTGAGTCTTTGACCATTTACCACCTTTGGATTTTTGCCTTCGGCATTATTGATTTTTATGGCACCGGAACGATAGACCTCCTCGATGATGTAAGGGCCTTCCCATTTAGAGAGAAGTTTTCCTGAAAAAAATCTTAAACAAGAGTTGTATAGCAAAACATGATCACCTACATTAAACTCACGCTTTTGTATCCTTTTATCATGCCATCTTTTAACTTTTTCTTTAAACAACTTGGCATTCTCATAGGCTTGGGTTCTCCATTCATCAAGTGAGCTAATATCAAATAACCTCTTCTCACCAGCAAGTTTGAAATCATAATTGAGCTCTTTAATAGCCCAATATGCCTTATGTTCTAGCTCAAGAGGCAAGTGACATGCTTTTCCATAAACCATTTTATACGGAGACATACCCATAGGATTCTTATAAGTTCTATAAGCCCACAAAGCATCATCAAGTTTCTTAGACCAATTCTTCCTAGATCTATTAACAGTCTTTTGCAAAATTAATTTAATCTCTCTATTGCTCAATTCTACTTGACCACTTGACTGAGGATGATAAGGAGATGCAATTCTATGATTGACATCATACTTAGCAAGCATTTTACGGAAAGCACCATGAATAAAATATGAACCACCATCAGTCATTAAATATCTAGAGACTCCAAATCTCGAAAAAATAACTTCTTTAAGCATCTTAATAGAAGTGTTATGATCAGCACTACTAGTTGGAATAGCTTCTACCCACTTAGTAACGAAATCAACAGCAACTAAAATATGTGTATACCCATTGGAGGAAGGAAAATGTCCCATATAATCGAAGCCCCAAACATCAAATGGTTCAATAACAAGTGAATAGTTCATAGGCATTTCCTGATGTCTACTAATATTACCAATTCTTTGACATTGATCACAAGACAAGACAAACTTATGGGCATCTTTAAAGAGAGTGGGCCAATAGAAACCAGATTGCAATACCTTATGTGCAGTTCTACCTCCAGCGTGGTGTCCTCCGTAAGACTCGGAGTGGCACTTGCATAGGATCTGTTCATGTTCATGCTCAGGTACACAACGTCTAATAACACCATCTACTCCTTCTTTATAAAGGTGTGGGTCATCCCAAAAGTAATGTCTTAAATCATAGAAGAACTTTTTCTTTTGCTAGTATGTGAAACTAGGTGGTATAAATTTAGCAACAATATAATTAGCATAATCAGCATACCATGGAGTATTATGAGAAGCATTTATGACATTTAATTGTTCATTAGGAAAACTATCATCAATAGGCAGTGGGTCATCAAGAACATTCTCTAACCTAGATAGGTTGTCTGCAACGGGGTTCTCAGCTCCCTTTCTATCAATAATATGCAAATCAAATTCTTGTAGCAAGAGAACCCATCTAATAAGTCTAGGTTTAGCATATTTCTTTTCCATAAGGTATTTAATAGCAGCATGATCAATGTGAATAGTTACTTTGGAATCAATAATATAAGGTCTAAACTTATCACATGCAAATACAACTGCTAAAAATTCTTTTTCGGTGGTAGCATAATTTCTCTGGGCACTGTCTAGAGTTTTACTAGCATACTGAATAACATTTAATTTCTTATTTAATTTCTTATCAACTCTTTGTCCTAGAACAGCATAATCACTAGCATCACACATAATTTCAAAGGGTAAATTCCAATCAGGTGGCTGAACAATAGGCACATAAATCAAGGCTTTCTTAAGTATTTCAAATGCTTCTACACAATCATCATCAAAAACAAAAGGAACATCTTTTTGTAAGAGATTAGTGAGAGGCCTAGAAATTTTAGAGAAGTCTTTAATAAACCTCCTATAGAAACCAGCATGACCAAGGAAACTTCTTATACCTTTGATATCTTTAGGACACGGCATCTTTTCAATAGCATCTACTTTAGCTTTATCAACTTCAATACCTCTTTCAGAAATTTTATGCCCCAAGACAATACCTTCATTAACCATAAAGTGGCACTTCTCCCAATTCAAGACAAGATTAGTTTCTTCGCATCTCTGCAAAACTCGATCAAGGTTGCTTACGCAATCATCAAAAGAAGTTCTGTAAATGGAGAAATCATCCATGAAAACCTCAACAATCTTTTCACAAAAGTCAGATAATATAATAGTCATACATCTTTGAAAGGTAACAGATGCACTGCATAAACCAAAAGGCATACGTCTATAAGCAAAGGTACCGAAAGGGCAAGTAAAAGTGGTTTTCTCTTGGTCTTCTTTTGACACAGGTATTTGAGAGAAACCATAATAACCATCTAGAAAGCAAAAATGTGTATGTTTTGATAATCTTTCTAGCATTTGATCAATAAAAGGTAGAGGGTAATGATCTTTTCTAGTAGCTTTATTTAATTTGCGGAAATCAATTACCATTCTATAACCTGTAACAATTCTTTGAGGAATCAATTCATTCTTATCATTAGGAACAACAGTAATACCTCCCTTCTTAGGGACACAATGAACAGGACTTACCCATTGACTATCAGCAATAGGATAAATTATACCTGCCTCCAGAAGCTTTAGTATTTCATTTCTTACCACTTCTTTCATCTTAGGATTTAACCGTTGTTGATGATCAACAACCGGTTTAGCATCTTTCTCCAATTTAATTTTGTGTTGAAATAGAGTGGGACTAATGCCCTTAAGATCATCAAGACTATATCCAATAGCGGCACGGTGCTTCTTCAGAGTTTTCAATAATTTCTTTTCTTCATGCTCTGAAAGGTTAGCACTAATAATAACAAGATATATCTTCTTTTCATCAAGATAAGCATATTTCAGAGTATTAGGTAATTGTTTAAGCTCAAACACGGGATCACCCTTAGGTGGAGGAGGATCTCCAAGGATTTCAACAGGCAAATTATGTTTCAAAATAGGTCCCTGATTAAAGAATACTTCATCTATTTCTCTTCTTTCATTCATAAACATATCATTTTTATGGTCTAGCAAATATTGTTCTAAGGAATCAGCCGGAGGCACGGCAATAGAAGCAAGACCAATAATTTCATCCTTACTAGGTAGTTCTTTATCATGGGGTTGTCTACAAAATTTAGAGAAATTAAAATCATGAGACATATCCCCTAAACCAACAGTAACAATATCTTTCTCGCAGTCTATCTTAGCATTAACAGTATTCAAGAAAGGTCTACCAAATATAACGGGACAAAAATTATCTTGTGGGGAACCAAGAACAAGAAAATCAGTAGGATATTTAATTTCCCCACACAAGACTTCAACATCCCTAACAATCCCAATTGGTGATATAGTATCTCTATTAGCAAGCTTAATAGTAACATCAATATCTTCTATCTCAGTAGGTGCAATATCATTCATAATTTTTTAATATAAGGTATAAGGAATTGCACTCACACTAGCACCTACATCACATAACCCATGATAACAGTGATCTCCAATCTTAATAGAAACAACAGGCATGCCAACAACAGGTCTATGTTTATCTTTAGTATCATGTCTAGCAATTCTAGCAGCTTCATCACAGAAATAAATAACATGCCCATCAATATTATCCACCAAGAGATCTTTAACCATAGCAATACTAGACTCAACTTTAATTTGTTCAGAGGGTTTGGGTGGTCTAATATTACTTTTGTTGACCACAACTGAAGCTTTAGCATGATTCTTTATTCTAACAGGAAAAGGTGGTTTCTCAATATAAGCAGTAGGAACAATAGGATCAACATTATAAATAATAGTTTCTTCTTCAACTTTAATAGGTTCAACTACTTTAACTTCAATGGGAGGATGATATTTAAACCACTTCTCCTTAGGGAGATCAACATGAGTAGCAAAAGATTCACAAAAAGAAGCAACTGTCTCAGAGTCAAGTCCATATTTAGTGCTAAAATTATGAAAAGCATCGGTATCCATAAAAGATTTAACACAATTGAACTTAAGGTTTATACCTGACTCCTTACCTTCGTCGAGATCCCAATCTTCAGAGTTGCGTTTAATTCTTTCCAATAAGTCCCATTTGAATTCAATATCCTTCTTCATATAGGAACCAGTACAAGAAGTATCGAGCATGGATCGATCATTATGAGAAAGCCGAGCATAAATTTTTTGAATAATAATTTCTCTTGAGAGCTCATGATTGGGGCATGAATATAACATTGACTTAAGCCTCCCCCAAGCTTGAGCGATACTTTCTCCTTCATGAGGCCAAACATTATATATATAATTCCGATCATGATGAAACAGATGCATAGGATAAAACTTCTGATGAAATTCCAATTTCAATCGGTTGTAGTTCCATCATCCAATATCATCCAAAAGCCTATACCATGTCAATGCCTTTCCCTTCAAAGATAAAGGGAAGACCTTCTTCTTGACCACATCCTCGGGCATACCTGCAAGCTTAAATAATCCACAAACTTCATCCACATAGATTAGGTGCATATCGGGACGTAACATTCTATCTCCTGCATAAGGATTAGCTAGCAGTTTCTCTATCATACCCGAAGAAATTCATAATAAATATTTTCAGTAGGTGCAGTAGGTTGAGGAGCAACTAATTGTGGTTCCGGTCGAGGTGAAGATACCCCGAACAAACCCCTCAAAGGATTATTTTCCATAGTAACAAGTGACAGTAAATTTCAGCACACTGTATAAATGTTTCCTTACCAAAGGCGCTTCACTCCCCAGCAATGGCGCCAGAAAAGAGTCTTGATGACCCACAAGTATAGGGGATCTATCGTAGTCCTTTCGATAAGTAAGAGTGTCAAACCCAACGAGGAGCAGAAGGAAATGACAAGCGGTTTTCAGCAAGGTATTCTCTGCAAGCACTGAAATTATCGGTAACAGATAGTTGTGTGATAAGATAATTCATAACGGGTAACAAGTAACAAAAGTAAACAAGGTGCAGCAAGGTGTCCCAATCCTTTTTGTAGCAAAGCCTGGAAGAACTCTTATATAAAGCAAAGCGCTCCCGAGGACACATGGGAATTGTCGTCAAGCTAGTTTTCATCATGCTCATATGATTCGCGTTCGTTACTTTGATAATTTGATATGTGGGTGCACCGGTGCTTGGGTGCTGCCTTCCTTGGACAATCCTCCCACTTATGATTAACCCCCCTCGCAAGCATCCACAACTATGAAAGAAGTATTAAGGTTAACCTAACCACAGCATGAAACATATGGAACAAATCAGCCCCTTACGAAGCAACGCATAAACTATGGTTTAAGCTTCTGTCACTCTAGCAACCCATCATCTACTTATTACTTACCAATGCCTTCCCCTAGGCCAAAACAATGGTGAAGTGTCATGTAGTCGACGTTCACATAACACCACTAGAGGAAAGACAACATACATCTCATCAAAATATCGAACGAATACCAAATTCACATGATTACTTATAACAAGACTTCTCCCATGTCCTCAGGAACAAACATAACTACTCACAAAGCATAATCATAATCAAGATCAGAGGAGTATTAATTATCATTAAGGATATGAAAATATAATCTTCCACCGGATAAACCATCTAGCATCAACTACAAGGAGTAATCAACACTACTAGCAACCCACAGGGACCAATCTGAGGTTTTGGGACCAAGATCGAATACAAGAGATGAACTAGGGTTTGAGAGGAGATGGTGCTGGTGAAGATGTTGATGGAGATTGACCCCCTCTCGATGAGAGGATCGATGGTGATGACGATGGCGATGATTTCCCCCTCCCGGAGGGATGTTTCCCCGGCAGAACAGCTCCGCCGGAGCCCTAGATTGGTTATGCCCAGGTTTCGCCTCGTGACGACGGTGCTTCGTCTCGAAAGCTTCTTCTTGATTTTTTCCAGGGTAAAAGACACCATATAGCAAAAGATGGGCACCGGAGGCCTGCCAGGGGGCCCACAAGGTCGAGGGCGCGCCCAGGGGGGTAGGGCGCGCCCTCCACCCTTGTGGCTAGCTCGTGGCACCCCTCTGGTACTTTCTTCGCCCAATATTTTTTATATATTCCAAAAATAAGCTCCATGAAGTTTCAGGACTTTTGGAGTTGTGCAGAATAGGTCTCTAATATTTGCTCCTTTTCCAGTCCAGAATTCCAGCTGCCGGCATTCTCCCTCTTCATGTAAACCTTGTAAAATAAGAGAGAATAGGCATAAGTATTGTGATATAATGTGTAATAACAGCCCATAATGCAATAAATATCAATATAAAAGCATGATGCAAAATGGGCGTATCATCGATCTCACGTCAAGGGGGTGCCCGAGGGGCCCACAAGCTCGGAGGGCGCGCCCTAGGGGGGGTGGGCATGACCCCCAGGCTTGTGGCTTCCTCATCCACTTCCTGGCCCAGCTCTTGTGCTTCGGGGGTCTCCTTTGGTCCATAAAAAATCACCGTAAATTTTCAGCCCATTCCGAGAACTTTTATTTCTACACAAAAAATGACACCACGGTAGTTCTGCTGAAAACAGTGTCAGTCCGAGTTAGTTCTAATCAAATCATACCAAAACCATATAAAATTGTTGTAAACATGGCATGAATACTTCATAAATTATAGATACGTTGGAGACGTATCAATGACTCAAATATTACTATCTCCATATCGCAAAACTATTACAAGGAATCAAGTTTATAATATCCAATGATCTTCATGAAAGTTTTTATTATATCCCCCTTGAATATCTATCAGTTTGGGACTAATTTCATATATTACCACTGCTACTAACAAGCTCTCAAACAAATTTAAGTGAAGAACAACATCATAAATATTTCTTCAAAATTTCATCTCTCAAAATAATATAGGTGAAGCATGAGAGGATTTCTTCAAAAAAATTACTAACTCTCAAATTGATCTAAGTGAAGCATGAGAGTATTTCTTCAAAATTCAAGCACCACCGTGCTCAAAAAGATATAAGTGAAGTACTAGAGCAATTCCATAGCTCAAAAAATTTAAGTGAAGCACATAGAGAAATTCTAACAACTCATATCATCATTATGGCACTCTCAAATAGGTGTGTCCAGCAAGGATGATTGTGACAAACTAAAAAGCAAAACAAGCAAAGACTCATATAATACAAGACGCTCCAAGTAAAACTCATGATATGCGACGAATAAAAATATAGCTCCAAGTAAAATTACCGATGGTCGTTAGAGGAAAGAGGGGTGCCTTCCGGGGCATCCCCAAGCTTAGTTGCTTAGTACTCCTTGAATATTACCTTAGGGTGCCATGGGCATCCCCAAGCTTAGGCTCTTGACACTCCTTATTCTTTCATCCATCGTGATCTCACCCTAAACTTGGGAACTTCAATCACACAAAACTTAACAAACCTTCATGAGATCCGTTAGTATAACAAAACCAATGTTTACTTTAAGTACTGTTGAAAACCCATTCATATTTTGTTATTGCATTATACCTACTGTATTCTAACTTTACCATGGCTTATTGATACATCTCCAATGTATCTATAATTTTTTATTGTTCCATGCTATTATATTATCTCTTTTGGATGTTTTATATGCATCAATATGCTATTTTATATTATTTTTGGGACTAACCTATTGACCTAGAGCCCAGTGCCAGTTTCTATTTTTTCCTTGTTTTTGAGTTTTACAGAAAAGGAATATCAAATGGAGTCCAAATGGAATAAAACTTTATGATGATTTTTCTTGGACCAGAAGACATCCACGGAGCTTGGAGAGGGGGCCAGAAGCTTCCCGAGGAGGCCACAAGCCTCCTAGACGCGCCCCTGGGGGGCGCCCTGAGGGCTTGTGGGCCCCTCGGGAGTCCTCCAACCCTAATTCTTGCACTATAAATTCCCAAATATTCCCAAACCAACAGAAGCGTCCACCAAAATACTTTTCCGCCGCTGCAAGCCTCTGTTCCCGTGAGATCCCATCTTGGGGCCTTTTCCGACACCCTACCTGAGGGGGATTCGATCACAGAGGGCATCTACATCAACCTTGCTGCCCTTCCGATGAAGCGTGAGTAGTTTACCACAGACCTACGGGTCATAGCTAGTAGCTAGATGGCTTCTTCTCTCTCTTTGATCTTCAATACAATGTTCTCCTCGATGTTCTTGGAGTTCTATCCGATGTAATATTCTTTTGCGGTGTGTTTGTCAAGATCGGATGAGTTGTGGATTTATGGTCAGATTATCTATGAATATTATTTGAGTATTTTCTGAACTCAATATCTTTGTATTTCTCTTCGAATTGTCGGTTTGGTTTGGCCAACTAGATTGGTATTTCTTGCAATGGGAGAGGTGCTTAGTTTTGGGTTCAATCTTGTGGTGTCCTCACCCAGTGACATAGTAGGGTAGCGAGGCACGTATTGTATTGTTGCCATCAAGGGTAAAAAGATGGGGGTTTCATCATATTACTTGAGTTTATCCCTCTACATCATGTCATCATACTTAAGGTGTTACTCTGTTCTTATGAACTTAATACTCTAGATGCATGATGGATAGTGGTCGATGTGTGGAGTAATAGTAGTAGATGCAGGCAGGAGTCAGTCTACTTGACACGGATGTGATGCCTATATTCATGACCATTGCCTTGGATATCATCATAACTTTGCGCTTTTCTACCAATTGCTCGACAGTAATTTGTTTACCCATTGTATGTTTTCTTTCAAGAGAGAAGCCTCTAGTGAAACCTATGGCCCCCGGGTCTATTTTCCATTATATATTTTCAGATCTATAAACCAAAAAACCCAAAAATACCTCACTGTAATTTATTTATATTTACTTTAATTTGCCTTTTTATTTATCTTTTATACCTATCTCTATTAGATCTCGCTCTTGTTCGAGACCGTGAAGGGATTAACAACCCCTTTTTTCGCGTTGAGTGCAAGTGTTTGTTAGTTTGTGCAGGTGCATAGATTGGGGACTTGTTTGTGCCTCCTACTGGATTGATACCTTGATTCTTAACTGAGGGAAATACTTATCTCTACTTTGCTACATCACCCTTTCCTCTTCAAGGGAAAAATCAACGCAAGCTCAAGAAGTAGCACTTATACCCCTCGATACAATCCATTGATTCATCAAAATAAGCACACAATGCAACGAAAACAGAATCTGTCAAAAAGAGAACTGTCTGTAAAGGCTCAAATTTTTCTCATACTTTTGTAACTCCAAAAATTCAGAAAATTAAGGAAAACGTGGAAAATTTCTATATCAATCCTGTGTAAAATAAATAACATGTTTCTATGAATTTAAACAATTCCAGAACTGAGCGCAAAAGTTTTTGTTTTTCAACAGGATTAAATCAACTATCATCCAACACAATCCTAAAGGCTTTACTTGGCACAAACACTAATTGAAACATAAAAACACAATCATAACAGTAGCATAATTTTGCAAACACACAATAACTGAAAGAAAAAGTGAAAAAATTATTTTATTCATTGGGTTGCCTCCCAACAAGCGTTGTTGTTTTATGCCCCTAGCTAGGCATAATGGATAGATTCAAGTATTGTCATCTTTGGTTTTTGTTCCATAGGTTGCCCTCATGATTGATTCATATGGTGGCTTAATTCTTGTTCTAGGGAAGTGTTTCGTACCCTTTCTTAACGAAAACTAAAATTTAATATTCCCTTCTTTCATATCAATCACGACACCTATAGTTCGTAAAAAGGGTCTACCGAGTATTATGGGACAAGATGGATTGCAATCAATATCAAGAAAAATAAAATCTATGGGCACATAGTTTCTATTTGCAAGAATAAGAACATCATTAATTCTTCCCAAAGGCTTTTTAATAGTAGAATCCGCCAAGTGCAAATTAAGAGAACACTCTTCCAAATTGGTAAAACCTAGCACATCACATAGAGATTTCAGAATTGTGGAAACACTAGCACCCAAATCACATAAAGCATTACACTCATAATTTTTTATCTTGACTTTTATGGTGGGTTCCCATTCATCATATAATTTTCTAGGAATTGAAATCTCTAATTCCAACTTTTCTTCTAAGGCGTTCATCATCGCTTATGTTTAGTAAAAGCTTTATTTTGTTCATAGGCATTGGGTGAATTTAGCATGGATTGCAACAAATAAATGCATTCAATCAAAGAGCAACTATCATAATTAAAGTCTTTGTAATCCAAGAGAGTGGGCACATCACTAGTTAAAGTTTTGACCTCTCCAAACCCACTTTTATCAAATTTTTCAACAAGATTTTCACCCACCGAACTATGAGGACACCTTCTAGCTAAAGTTGACTCTTCTTCAGTCCTCTTATCATTAAGTTTAATATTACTAAACAAGGAATCAATAGAAGAAACACCAATCATCTTAACATCCTCATCATTACTATGAAAGCAATCAGGCAAAAACGCTCTTTCTAAAAATTCTCTTTTAGATCTAAGCATAGCGGGTTTTTCTTACTTTCATCCATAGAAACATATAAAACCTTAATTTATTCATTAACATCAAGCTTGGGTGGAAAATTTTTAATCTTGAGATTTTCTACATCATGTGAAATACTATCAATGCTCCTAGACATATCATCAATCTTATTCAACTTTTCTTCTATCGTAGTGTTGAATTTTTTTGAGCATTAATAAATTCTTTAATATCACTCCCAAGATCAGAGGGCATACTTATTATAATAATAATTATTATCATAGGAATTGCCATAATTATTAGAGGAATTTCTAGGAAAAGGCCTAGGATTAAAATTACCTCTATAAGCATTGTTATTTAAATTGTTTCACGAGAAAAAAATTCACATCGATGGGATCATTATTTTGCTCAATCAAAGTAGACAAAGGCACATCATTAAGATCAATAGGAGCATTTTTACTAGCAACCAATTTCATAAGTGCATCAACTTTTTCACTCAAAGTACTAATTTCTTCAACAGAATTAACCTTTTTACTAGTAGGTTCCCTTTCGTTATGCCATTGCGAATAATTTGCCATGATATTATCTGTCAATTTAGTAGCTTCACCCAAAGTAATCCCCATAAAAGTACCACCCGCGGTGGAATCCAAAAGGTTTCTAGAAACAAAATTCAATCCCGCATAAAAGATTTGTATAATCATCCATAGATTTAAACCATAAGTAGGACAATTTCTTAGCATTAATTTTATTCTTTCCCAAGATTGTGCAACATGTTCATGCTCAAGTTGCTTGAAATTCATGATTCGATTTCTAAGGGAAATAATTTTCGCGGGCGGAAAGTACTTAGTAATAAAAGCATTTTGGCACTTATCCCAAGAATCAATACTATTACGGGGCAAAGATGAAAACCAAAATTTTGCACGATCCCTCAAAGAAAAAGGAAATAATTTCAATTTCACAATATCATTGTCCACATCTTTTCTCTTTTGCATATCACACAATTCCACAAAAGTGTTTAGATGGGACGCGGCATCCTCAATAGGACTACCAGGAAATTGCTCTTTCATAACAAGATTCAACAAAGCGGCATTAATATTGTAAGACTCCGCACTAGTGGCGGGAGGAGCAATCGGAGTACTAATAAAATTAGTATTATTAGTATTGGAAAAATCACATAATTTGGTATTTTCTTGAGTCATCTTGACTACGCAAACAAGATCGCAAGCAAACAAAAGATCGAAAAGAAAAAGGCAAACAAAAAGGAAGGCAAATATTTTTGTGTTTTTTCTGAAAACATTTTAGAAGTGGGGGAGATGAAAATGAGAGGCAAATGGCAAATAAAGTAATTGCAAGGAGATGAGATTTGTGATTGGGTACTTGATAGATGTTGATGATGTCTCCCCGGCAACGGCGCCAAAAATCCTTCCTGATTGCTTGTATCTACGTTGGTAATTCCCCGAAGAGGAGAGGACGATGCAGCACAGCAACTATAAGTATTTCCCTCAGTTATGAAACCAAGGTTATCAATCCAGTAGGAGAACCAAGCAACACTATGTAAACAACAACTGCACACAAATAACAAATACTTGCAACCCAACACGTAAGAAGGGTTGTCAATCCCTCCTCGGTATTGAGACAGATTAAATTGTATGATATTTGATAAATAGATCTCGCAAAAACACAAAATAAAATAAATAAATAAATAATGCAGCAAGGTATTTTGGGTTTTAATATGATAGGAACTAGACCCGAGGGCCGTAGATTTCACTAGAGGCTTCTCTCGAGAAAATAGCATACGGTGGGTAAACAAATTACTGTTGGACAATTGACAGAAAATCAAATAATTATGATGATATCCAAGGCAATGATCATGTATATAGGCATCACTTCCAAGATTAGTAGACCGACTCCTGCCTGCATCTACTACTATTACTCCACACATCGACCGCTATCCAGCATGCATCTAGTGTATTAAGTCCCCCCCCCCCCCCCCCCCCCCCCCCCCCCCCCCCCCCCCCCCCCCCCCCCCCCCCCCCCCCCCCCCCCCCCCCCCCCCCCCCCCCCCCCCCCCCCCCCCCCCCCCCCCCCCCCCCCCCCCCCCCCCCCCCCCCCCCCCCCCCCCCCCCCCCCCCCCCCCCCCCCCCCCCCCCCCCCCCCCCCCCCCCCCCCCCCCCCCCCCCCCCCCCCCCCCCCCCCCCCCCCCCCCCCCCCCCCCCCCCCCCCCCCCCCCCCCCCCCCCCCCCCCCCCCCCCCCCCCCCCCCCCCCCCCCCCCCCCCCCCCCCCCCCCCCCCCCCCCCCCCCCCCCCCCCCCCCCCCCCCCCCCCCCCCCCCCCCCCCCCCCCCCCCCCCCCCCCCCCCCCCCCCCCCCCCCCCCCCCCCCCCCCCCCCCCCCCCCCCCCCCCCCCCCCCCCCCCCCCCCCCCCCCCCCCCCCCCCCCCCCCCCCCCCCCCCCCCCCCCCCCCCCCCCCCCCCCCCCCCCCCCCCCCCCCCCCCCCCCCCCCCCCCCCCCCCCCCCCCCCCCCCCCCCCCCCCCCCCCCCCCCCCCCCCCCCCCCCCCCCCCCCCCCCCCCCCCCCCCCCCCCCCCCCCCCCCCCCCCCCCCCCCCCCCCCCCCCCCCCCCCCCCCCCCCCCCCCCCCCCCCCCCCCCCCCCCCCCCCCCCCCCCCCCCCCCCCCCCCCCCCCCCCCCCCCCCCCCCCCCCCCCCCCCCCCCCCCCCCCCCCCCCCCCCCCCCCCCCCCCCCCCCCCCCCCCCCCCCCCCCCCCCCCCCCCCCCCCCCCCCCCCCCCCCCCCCCCCCCCCCCCCCCCCCCCCCCCCCCCCCCCCCCCCCCCCCCCCCCCCCCCCCCCCCCCCCCCCCCCCCCCCCCCCCCCCCCCCCCCCCCCCCCCCCCCCCCCCCCCCCCCCCCCCCCCCCCCCCCCCCCCCCCCCCCCCCCCCCCCCCCCCCCCCCCCCCCCCCCCCCCCCCCCCCCCCCCCCCCCCCCCCCCCCCCCCCCCCCCCCCCCCCCCCCCCCCCCCCCCCCCCCCCCCCCCCCCCCCCCCCCCCCCCCCCCCCCCCCCCCCCCCCCCCCCCCCCCCCCCCCCCCCCCCCCCCCCCCCCCCCCCCCCCCCCCCCCCCCCCCCCCCCCCCCCCCCCCCCCCCCCCCCCCCCCCCCCCCCCCCCCCCCCCCCCCCCCCCCCCCCCCCCCCCCCCCCCCCCCCCCCCCCCCCCCCCCCCCCCCCCCCCCCCCCCCCCCCCCCCCCCCCCCCCCCCCCCCCCCCCCCCCCCCCCCCCCCCCCCCCCCCCCCCCCCCCCCCCCCCCCCCCCCCCCCCCCCCCCCCCCCCCCCCCCCCCCCCCCCCCCCCCCCCCCCCCCCCCCCCCCCCCCCCCCCCCCCCCCCCCCCCCCCCCCCCCCCCCCCCCCCCCCCCCCCCCCCCCCCCCCCCCCCCCCCCCCCCCCCCCCCCCCCCCCCCCCCCCCCCCCCCCCCCCCCCCCCCCCCCCCCCCCCCCCCCCCCCCCCCCCCCCCCCCCCCCCCCCCCCCCCCCCCCCCCCCCCCCCCCCCCCCCCCCCCCCCCCCCCCCCCCCCCCCCCCCCCCCCCCCCCCCCCCCCCCCCCCCCCCCCCCCCCCCCCCCCCCCCCCCCCCCCCCCCCCCCCCCCCCCCCCCCCCCCCCCCCCCCCCCCCCCCCCCCCCCCCCCCCCCCCCCCCCCCCCCCCCCCCCCCCCCCCCCCCCCCCCCCCCCCCCCCCCCCCCCCCCCCCCCCCCCCCCCCCCCCCCCCCCCCCCCCCCCCCCCCCCCCCCCCCCCCCCCCCCCCCCCCCCCCCCCCCCCCCCCCCCCCCCCCCCCCCCCCCCCCCCCCCCCCCCCCCCCCCCCCCCCCCCCCCCCCCCCCCCCCCCCCCCCCCCCCCCCCCCCCCCCCCCCCCCCCCCCCCCCCCCCCCCCCCCCCCCCCCCCCCCCCCCCCCCCCCCCCCCCCCCCCCCCCCCCCCCCCCCCCCCCCCCCCCCCCCCCCCCCCCCCCCCCCCCCCCCCCCCCCCCCCCCCCCCCCCCCCCCCCCCCCCCCCCCCCCCCCCCCCCCCCCCCCCCCCCCCCCCCCCCCCCCCCCCCCCCCCCCCCCCCCCCCCCCCCCCCCCCCCCCCCCCCCCCCCCCCCCCCCCCCCCCCCCCCCCCCCCCCCCCCCCCCCCCCCCCCCCCCCCCCCCCCCCCCCCCCCCCCCCCCCCCCCCCCCCCCCCCCCCCCCCCCCCCCCCCCCCCCCCCCCCCCCCCCCCCCCCCCCCCCCCCCCCCCCCCCCCCCCCCCCCCCCCCCCCCCCCCCCCCCCCCCCCCCCCCCCCCCCCCCCCCCCCCCCCCCCCCCCCCCCCCCCCCCCCCCCCCCCCCCCCCCCCCCCCCCCCCCCCCCCCCCCCCCCCCCCCCCCCCCCCCCCCCCCCCCCCCCCCCCCCCCCCCCCCCCCCCCCCCCCCCCCCCCCCCCCCCCCCCCCCCCCCCCCCCCCCCCCCCCCCCCCCCCCCCCCCCCCCCCCCCCCCCCCCCCCCCCCCCCCCCCCCCCCCCCCCCCCCCCCCCCCCCCCCCCCCCCCCCCCCCCCCCCCCCCCCCCCCCCCCCCCCCCCCCCCAGAGGTAAATGATATTTTGAGACATGCACCCTTCTCATTTACTTCACGACCATCAGTTATCAATATCTTCCATGCTAAGCACGCTAGTGGCGGTTCCCAAGCAATAAAAGTAAAGGTTTACTCCCCCTCCACCAACAATCACACTCCACGGCTTGTCCGAAACAAGGGGTGCCATCCATACCAATCAATAGTCCCGAGGGAGTTTTGTTTAATTGTTTGCATTTTTGAGTTCAAGACTGGGAATCCCTATTACCGCCCTTTTCTCGTACGATGGCGAGTGAATAAACACTCGACCTGAGAATAACCCACTTAGCATGGAAGATACCGACCACCTCATGTCGTTCCATGAACGATCCAGGCACACAAAAAGGATATATATTTTTAGAAGTTTTTTTAGAGGTGGCACATGCAAATTTACTTAGGACGGCAGGGTAATACCGCATATAGGTAGGTATGATGGACTCATCTGGAATAACTTTGGGTTCAAGGTTTTTGATGCACAAGCAGAATTCCCACTTAATACAGGCGAAGGCTAGTAATTAGATTGAGAAGCGGCCAGCTAGAGAGCAACAACGGTCATGAACATGCATTATGCATACGTAACATTGGACACTAGCATGAGTAGGATATGAACACCATGAACATAAATATCAAAGAGGCTATGTTGGTTTTGATTCAACTACATACATGAACATGTGCCAAGTCAAGCCACTCGAACATTTAGAGGAGGAAACCATATCATCATACTACATCACAATCATTTTAACGCAATGTTGATATCCAAGATAAATCATTATCCACTCCCAACTACTTATGCATGGCATGAGAAACTATAATCTCTAATTGTCATTGCAAACATGTTTAATCATAATGGGCTGAAGCATGGATACTAGGTTAAACACATTTACACAAACAGAACAAGTCGAGTTCATACCAGTTTCTCTCTACCACGGCCAGTTCATCGAATATCGTCATTATTGCCTTCCACTTGCATGACCGAACGATGTGAAAATAATAATAGTGCAAGAGTGCCGTGGACTAAGCTGGAATCTACAAACATTTTATTCAACAGGAGAAGACAAGGTAAAATGGGCTCTTTATTAGATCAACAATTATTCAAATGAGAGCCACTCAACATTTTCATCGTGGTCTTCTCCTTGGTAGAACTCGAATAAAAAAGAAATTCAGAGAAACACACTGAAATAATTTTGGAGTTTTTGATTTTCTTGAACAAGCAAATAAAAAAGATAAAAGCAAAAACAAGAAAAACTATTTACACGGGAAGGCTCCCAACAAGCAAAAGAAGAACAAGGAAATATTTTTGGGTTTTATTTTTAATATTACTACTAAGCATGCATAGAAAGTAGATTAACTACAACTATTTTTTTAGTTTTTCTAAAGTTTTTCGAACACACAAGAAAAAAGCAAGAAAATAAATCTAAGCATGGATGATACAATGAAAAAGTGTGAGCACCGACAAATGGAATAAGTGGACATGAATATAAAATCGGTGGGAAACACGTACTCCCCCAAGCTTAGGCTTTTGGCCTAACTTGGTAGTCTATCAGAAGCCTGGATAGTAGTCGGGGTACAGAGGAGCGGGCATCCACTCATCCCACTGCTGAGGCTCCTCCTCTGCTGCAGCCTGATCATTTCGGTAGGCGATGATGTCCGCAGGCATAATCTTATATCCGCCCCTGGCAACATAATCAAACAAAGTAGGAGCAGGCAATGGAATAACATCGTGAGTGACGACACTGAAAACCAGGTTATATGGAACAAGGATGTTAGGAGATTTGATATCAGTAAAATGGTGGTGATCCATGGCTGTGCGGTCTAGGTAAACCTTAGTCAGAGGGTCATGAAGTCGTATCTCAACCTCGAAGTGAGCCGCCAAACGAGTAGCGAAAATCCCACCATGTATTTTACCCTTGGACCTATTAATGTGGAGGCGACATGCCACAATAGCTCCCAAACTATAAGTGTTATCGCCCTCTAGTGCACGACGTAAAACCGCAAAGTCTGGTGCACTGAGCGCACCCACTTTTTCCCTAGCAAGCAAACACTTAGTGATAAATAAAGTAAAATAATGCACTGCAGGAAAGTGTATGCTAGTGGCAGTGACAGCCGACACCCCTCTCTCATCTCCCACTGTCAAAGTATGATAAAAGGCCTCAAACTCTGTCAGCCTAGGCTCGGCTAAGCTCCCATCAGAAGGGATCATGCATATGTTACAAAATTCAGTAAGTGGTATCTAATGGTTTTCAGCATATAAATCAAAACTCACTTCAGGGGGATTATTCCTAGGAAGAAAAGTAAAGCTTTGAACAAAAGAGTTTGTGAGGAGATGATACTGTTCATATTCAGCTGCGATGAAGTCGGTGAGGCCGGCATTAGCAGCATATTGTGTGAACTCCTGAAGGATTCCAGCCTCTTCCATGAACGGGGTGTGCGGCCATTCACACGGCCGTACTTCCGCCAACCTCCGAGGATGGAGATCACTGTCAGATGACTCCCCAATAACACCCTTGGAGTTCTTCTTGGAGCCAAACTTCCTAAAGATATTCATTGTTTTCCTATGAACAAAAATTCTGAAAATTTTAGTCCACAAAATTTTCTCAACAAAACTTCACAAAAATGATACCAACTACTCATAGGGATACATAAAGGCCATAGCAAGCATTCAAACTACTTAGAACTCTAAGAATTCAACATGCAAGCTCATCTACAGCAGCACCAAGAGTAGCTAATTATTCAAAATATAAACCACTAAAACAAAAACTAATTGGACAAATGGTGGAGTCACATACCAAGCAACAATCCCTCGAAATAGTTTCAGAAATGGAGCTTCAAGCAAAGAGATCGAAATCCGCGGGTTTGAGAGCAAGAACACGGGAGAGAGAGCAATGGAGAATTTTTTCTGAAGGCAAGTGATGATGTGGTGTGAAGAGATAAGTGAGGGGGCTCACGTGGGGACCACAACCCACCAGGGCGCGCCTGGGGGTGCTGGCGCGCCCAGGTGGGTTGTGCCCACCTGGTGCACCTCCCTCTGATATTATTTGCACCAGAAATTCAGAAATATTCAGGAAAAAATCATATTAAATTTTCAGGGTATTCTAAGAACTTTTATTATTGGGTCATTTTTTTATTGCACGGGAAATTCAGAAAACAGACAAAACATGGCATTTTATTTTATTTAACTAATAAAAACAGAAAACAAAAAGTAGGGACAGAAGGTAGTGCTTACTAAATTCATCAACTTCATACCTCTCAAAAATGATCCATTAATAAGGTTGATCAAGTCTTATTAACAACCACTTTCGATTAGCATGAAACCGAAGAACTTTCGTAAATCACTAAGTTACCTCAATGGGGATATGAATGTCCCCAACAATAAGCATTTCATATTTCTTTTTGACAGTAGGTAGAGGTATTTGAAAACTTCCAATAGTGATTGTCGAAGATTTTTCAATAACATTAATACCATTCACTTGGAATTGTTTCTTCGGAAAGTGCGCCGTATGCTCATTACCATTGATATGAAAAGTGACCTTGCTTTTATTGCAATCAATAATAGCCGCTGCAGTATTCAAGAAGGGTCTACCAAGGATAATCGACATATTGTCGTCCTCGGGCATCTCAAGTATAACAAAGTCGGTCAAAATAGTAACATTACCAACCACAACGGGCACATCCTCACAGATACCGATTGGTATAGCAGTTGATTTATCAGCCATTTGCAAAGATATTTCAGTAGGTGTGAGTTTATTCAAATCAAGTCTTTTATATAAAGAGAAAGGCATAACACTAACACCAGCTCCTAAATCACACAAAGCAGTTTTCACATAGTTCTTTTTGATAGAGCAAGATATAGTTGGTATTCCCGGATCTCCAAGTTTTTTAGGTACTCCATCTTTAAAAGTATAATTAGCAAGCATAGTGGAGATTTCAGCTTCCGGTATTTTTCTCTTATTGGTGATGATGTTTTTCATATACTTTGCATAAGGAGGCATTTGAAGGATATCAGTCAAGCGAGTACGCAAAAAGACTGGCCTCAGCATTTCAGCAAAGCGTTCAAATTCTTCATCATCTTTCTTTTTAGTTGACTTAGGTGGAAAAGGCATAGGTTTTTGAACCCACGGCTCTCTTTCTTTACTGTGTTTTCTAGCCACAAAGTCACTTTTATCATACCTTTTATTCTAAGGTTGTGGGTTATCAAGATCAACAGGTGGTTCTATCTCAATATCATTGTCTGGTTCTTTACTATTTTTAGGTTGAGAGTCTTCATGAACATCAGCATTATCTTTTTCATTATCACTAGGTGAATGTTCATTACCAGACTGAGTTTCAGCTTCAGAGATAGAAATTTCATTATCATTATTAGAAGGTTTTTCTATTTCAGGTTCACTAGAAGCATGCAAAGTCCTATCATTTTTCTTTTTCTTTTTCTTTCTAGAAGTACTAGGTGCATCGGTGTTAACACTTTGTGAATCTTGTTCTATTCTCTTTGGGTGTCCTTCAGGATAAAGTGGTTCCTGAGTCATTTTACCTCCTCTAGTTGCAACTCTAACAGCAAAGTCATGTATATTATTATGATTCATTTCATCTAGCAGCTCTCTTTGAGATTTAGCAACTTGTTCTAACTGAGTTTGAACCATAGAAGCATGCTTTCCGACACCTCTAACATCATTTGAGATTCTAAATAACAAGTCACTCAAGCGAGCAATCATATCAGAATTATATTTCAATTGTTTCATAACATTTGCATTGAAGTGATCTTGTTTTCTAATATAGTTTTCAAACTCATAAAGGCATTGACTAGGATGCATATTGTGAGGATTGTCATTATCATTAAACTTCATTAAAGAATTTACCTCTACCACCTTAGGCAGTGGTGGTGTATTAAGCCCATGTATTTCTTCAATAGGAGGTAAAATTTTAACATCCTCAGCTTTAATACCTTTTTCCTTCATAGATTTCTTTGCCTCTTGCATATCTTCAGGACTGAGATATAATATACCCCCCTTCTTTGGAGTGGGTTTAGGTGATTGTTCAGGAAGAGTCCAATCATCATAATTTCTCAATATGTTATTCAATAATTCTTCAGCTTGTCCAACAGTTCGTTCCCTGAAAACACAACCAGCACAACTATCTAGGAAATCCCTAGAAGCATCGGTTAGTCCATTATAGAAGATATCAAGTATTTCATTTTTCTTAAGAGGATGATCAGGCAAAGCATTAAGTAATTGGCAAAGCCTCCCCCAAGCTTGTGGGAGACTCTCTTCTTTAGTTTGCACAAAGTTAAATATTTCCTGTAAAGCAGCTTGTTTCTTATGAGTAGGGAAATATTTTTTAGAGAAGTAATAAATCATATCCTGGGGACTACGCACACAACCAGGAGCAAGAGTATTGTACCAAGCTTTAGCATCACCCTTTAATGAGAATGGAAATAACTTGAGAATAAAGTAATAGCGAGTTTTCTCATCATGAGTAAAAAGGGTGGCTATATCATTCAACTTAGTAAGATGTGCCACAACAGTTTCAGTTTCAAAACCATGGAAAGGATAAGATTCAACCAAAGTAATTAACTCTGGGTCGACAGATAATTCATAATCCTTATCATCAATAAAGATAGGTGAAGTAGCAAACTTAGGATCATATTTCATTCTAGCATTCAGAGATATTTCTTTATACTTGCATAATAATTTTTCTAGATCATCTCTATCCTTACAAGCAAGAATATCTCTAGTTGTCTCCTCATTCATAACATAACCTTCCCGTATCTTAGGCAATTCATATCTAGGAGGGTGAGTTCTAGCAGGTGTTTCAGGAGTTTCAGTTTCAAGCTCATCATCAGATTCAACAACATCATGTTGTATTACTCTAGCAATTTGTTCATCAAGAAATTCACCAAGTGGCACATCATCATCATTAAGCAAGGTACTAGCATCATCATAAGCATTATCCATAGCAGAAGTAGCATCATCAATAAATTGTGACATATCAGAATTGATAGCATGTGGTGGTGTTGCAAGTTTACTTATAACAGAAGGTGAATCTAAAGCAGAACTGGATGGCAGTTCCTTACCTCCCCTCGTCTTTGAGGGAAATATCTTAGTCTTAGCATCCTTCAGATTCTTCATAGTGATAAATTGATAATAATCCCAAGTGACTCAACAAATATAGCTATGCTTCCCGGCAACGGCGCCAGAAAAAGGTCTTGATAACCCACAAGTATAGGGAATCGCAACAGTTTTCGAGGGTAGAGTATTCAACCCAAATTTATAGATTCGACACAAGGGGAGCCAAAGAATATTTGAAGGTATTAGCAGCTGAGTTGTCAATTCAACCACACCTGGAGATTAATTATCTATAGCAATGTGATCAGTAGCAAAGTAATATGATAGTTTTGATAGTAGTGACAGTAGCAATAGTAATGGTAACGGTGATAGCAATAATTTTGTAGCAAGTGTAACAGTGATGATAGCAGTAGTAACTTAGCAAGAACAATATAAGATAAATTTATAGGCATTGGATCGGTGACTTGTTGGATGATATTCATCATGAGACACTTATAACTTAGGGCGATATGGCACTAGCTCCAGTTCGTCAATATAATGTAGGCATGTATTCCGTAAATAGTCATACGTGCTTATGAAAGAACTTGCATGACATCTTTTGTCCTACCCTCCCGTGGCAGCGGGGTCCTATTGGAAACTAAGGGATATTAAGGCCTCCTTTTAATAGAGAACCAGAACAAAGCATTAACACACGGTGAATACATGAACTCCTCAAACTACGGTCATCACCGGGAGTGGTCCCGACTATTGTCACTCTGGGGTTGCCGGATCATAACACGTAGTAGGTGACTATAACTTGCAAGATCGGATCTAGAACATGGATATAATGATGATAACATAAATGGTTCAGATCTGAAATCATGGCACCCGGGTCCAAAGTGACAAGCATTAAGCATGGCAAAGTCATAGCAACATCAATCTTAGAACATAGTGGATACTAGGGATCAGGCCCTAACAAAACTAACTCGATTACATGATGAATCTCATCCAACTCCTCACCGACCAGCGAGCCTACTAAGGAATTAGTCACTCCTGGTGGGGAGCATCATGGAATTGGCAATGGAGATGGGTTGGTGATGACGAAGAACAAAGATTCCCCTCTCCGGAGCCCCAAACGGGCTCCAGATCAGGCCTCCCGATGAAGAACATGAGGTGGCGGCAGCTCCATCTCGTGGATCATGATAATTCTTTCTCCCTGATTTTTTTGTGGAAAAATAGGATTTTATAGCATCGGTTTCAGGGTCTGTGGGGCCACCAGGTGGGGCCAACCCACCTGGGTGCGCCAGGAGAGGGGGGCGCGCCCTGGTGGGTTGTGCCCACCCAGGTGCCCCTCTTCGGTGGATCTTGGCTCCAGAAATTCTTATTTATTGTATAAAAATTCCTCACAAAGTTTCATTCCATTCCGAGAACTTTTATTTTTGCACAAAAACAACACCATAGTAGTTCTGCTGAAAACAGCGTCAGTTCGGGGTTAGTTTCATTCAAATCATGCAAATTAGAGTCCAAAACAAGAGGAAAAGCTTTAGGAAAAGTAGATACGTTGGAGACGTATCACCCTCTAGTGCACTTCTTGGGCCTCCTGGGTGTGTTCTGGGCAAAAAAATTATCCAAAAAGTTTCGTGGCATTTGGACTTCGTTTGGTATTGATTTTCTGTGAAGTAAAAAACAAGCAAAAATCAACAACTAACACTGGGCACTATATCAATAGGTTAGTCCCAAAAATGATATAAAATTGCTAGTAAATGAATATAAAACATCCAAGATTGATAATATAACAGCATGGAAACAATAAAAAAATATAGATACATTGGAGACGTATCAGTCATAGATGTTTCAAACTAGGCCATAGCCTCATTTAACACATCTCAGTTGACCACAGTGGAATCCACTACCGCCGGGATCTCCCAATCCCTATCCCCGTCGTCAACCATACTCTTTAGGCGATAAATCCCTTAATAAAGAGACGAGGCTCTAATACCAATTGAAAGGATCATTATGGTCGATTAGAGGGGGGTGAATATGCGACTAACAATTTTTAACTTTAACAAATTAAGGCTTGAGAAGAAAATAGGTTGCCAAGATATGCAACTAGATGGAAAACCTATATGACAAGCACAACAACAAGCACACACAAAATCATAAGATACAAACATGATATAAACTTGCACAAAGTAAAGATAAGAAGTAACCGCAAGTGGAGACGATGAAGACGAGGATGTGTTATTTAAGTTCCCTCCTTTTGGGGGAGGTACGTATCCATTGGAGTAGTGTCGAGACATAATGCTCCCCAAGAAGCCACTAGGGCCACCATATTCTCCTCATGCCCTTGCACGATGCAAGATGTTGTGAATCCACTAGCGATGCCCTTGAAGGCGGGAGCTGCACATTTACAAACAAGGTTGGGGCTCTCTCCACAACTTCATTGGAGGCTCCCAACATCACCATGAAGCTTCATCACAGTGGGATGTGGCTCTGAGGTGACCTCTTCTGTCTAGGGTGCCCAAACACCCAGGAATAACAAGATCCACAAGGGATTAGTGGGGGAATCAAATTTATCTTGGTGGAAGTGTAGATCGAGGCCTTATCCTCCAAACCCTAGAGAATCAACAAGTTTTGATGGCTAGGAAGGGAGATTGGGCGAATTTGAGCTTTAGGGCAACAATGGAGCAATGGGGGGGGGGAGAGATAGGTATTCTTGGGGAAGAAGACCCCCTTTATACAATAGTAGGCTCAATCTCAAGTGGCGGAACTATCGTTCTAGTACTTGTTGGGAAACGTTGCATGGAAAACGAAAAAAATTCTACGCACACGCAAGATCTATCAAGGAGATGCATAGCAACGAGAGGGAGAGAGACCAGGCGTCAAGCCTGGCAAGCAATCTCAAACTTTGAATATGCAATTATATTTAAAAAAATGAGAGGGAGAGAGTGTGTCTACATACCCTCGTAGACCGTAAGCGGAAGCGTTTGACAACGCGGTTGATGTAGTCGAACTTCTTCACGTTCCAACCAATCAAGCACCGAACGTACGTGATGACCCACAAGTATATGGGATCAATCGTAGTCCTTTCGATAAGTAAGAGTGTCGAACCCAACAAGGATCAGAAGGAAATGACAAATAGTTTTCAGCAAGGTATTCTCTGCAAGCACTGAAATTATAAGTAACGGGTAGTTTGATAGCAAGATAATTTGTAACGAGCAAGTAACGGTAATGATAACAAAAGTGCAGCAAGGTAGTCCAATCCTTTTGAGGCAAAGGCAGGTCAAAACGGTCTCTTATGATAAGGAAAGCATTCTTGAGGGTACACGGGAATTTCATCTAGTCACTTTTATCATGTTGGTTTGATTTGTGTTCGCTACTTTGATATGTGGGTGGACTGGTGCTTAGGTGCTATTATTACTTGAACAAACCTCCTACTTATGGTTAACCCCCTCGCAAGCATCTGCAACTACGAGAAAAGTATTAAGAATAAATTCTAACCATAGCATTAAACTTTTGGATCCAAATCAGCCCCTTACGGAATAGCGCATAAACTAGGGTTTAAGCTTCTGTCACTCTCGCAACCCATCATCTAATAACTACTCCACAATGCATTCCCTTAGGCCCAAATATGGTGAAGTGTCATGTAGTCGACGTTCACATGACACCACTAAGGGAATCACAACATACATACCACCAAAATATCGAACACGTACATATCAAGTTCACATGATTACTTGCAACAAGATTTCTCTCGTGACCTCAAGAACAAAAGTAATTACTCACAAATAATAATCATGCTCAAGATCAGAGGGGTATTAATTAGCATAATGGATCTGAACATATAATCTTCCACCGAATAACCATATAGTAATCAACTACAAGATGTAATCAACACTACTAGTCACCCACAAGTACTAATCTATAGTTCTGGTACAAAGATTGAACACAAGAGATGAACTAGGGTTTGAGAGGAGATGGTGTTGTTGAAGATGTTGATGGAGATTGCCCTCCCCAAGACGTCAGGAAATGCCTATGAATTATTCACTTGTTATTAAACCATTTGATGTTTGGGGCTTTGATTATATAGGACCTTTTCCTTCATCTAATGGGTATACACATATTTTAGTTGCTATTGATTACGTTACTAAGTGGGTAGAAGCTATTCCAACTAGTAGTGCTGATCATAACACTTCTATTAAGATGCTTAAAGAAGTTATTTTTTTGAGGTTTGGAGTCCCTAGATATTTAATGACTGACGGTGGTTCACATTTTATTCATGGTGCTTTCCGTAAAATGCTTGCTAAATATGATGTTAACCATAGAATTGCATCTCCATATCATCCTCAGTCTAGTGGTCAAGTAGAATTGAGCAATAGAGAGATTAAATTAATTTTGCAAAAGACTGTTAATAGATCTAGAAAGAATTGGTCTAAGAAACTTGATGATGCATTATGGGCTTATAGAACTGCTTATAAAAACCCTACGGGTATGTCTCCGTATAAAATGGTTTATGGAAAAGAATGTCACTTACCTCTCGAACTAGAACATAAGGCATATTGGGCTATTAAAGAGCTCAATTATGATTTCAAACTTGCCGGTGAGAAGAGGTTATTTGACATCAGCTCACTTGATGAATGGAGAACCCAAGTCTATGAAAATGCCAAGTTGTTTAAAGAAAAAGTTAAAAGATGGCATGATAAGAGGATACAAAAGCGTGAGTTTAAGGTACGTGATCATGTTTTGCTATACAACTCTCATTTAAGATTTTTTGCAGGAAAGCTTCTCTCTTGTCGGTGTACAAAAGTAGGGGCCTTTCTGTACCCCTTTACTTGTGCACGGGCAGTCGTAGCCACACCTGCGGCCATGCTTAGCGGGGCAGAGGAAGGAAAGGTATGAGACCGCTAAGGCAGCACTCAAGCCAGAGGCGTGAAGAGCAAAGGGGCAAGATAGACGTCCCCCCCCCCCCCGGCAAGACCCTTGCCGGGGCGACCTACGTAGCCCCGGCAAGAGCCTTGCCGGGGCGGCCTGCCCAACACCGGCAAAGCCGCCACCCATGAGCCTGAGGATTCTGGCACCATCGACAACGTTAAGGCCAAGACTCAGGGGGCACCTGCGTGGTGGCATGCAGATCTTTGTGAAGACTAGATGCATGCGAGTCTAGATAAGGACTAGAAGACGAAGACCCCCGGCAAGATCCTTGCCGGGGACGGCCACAAGACCCCCGGCAAGATCCTTGCCGGGGACGGAGGCGAGACCCCGGCAAGACCCTTGCCGGGGGCATCAGCGGGGCCTCGGCTAGAACCGCACCCGCCAACGTTTCGCTGCCCCATGGCCATTCCGACGCGGCAACCAGCCCGCCAACTAGGCAAGCGCCTGCGTGGCAGCATGCAGCTTCTAAGCCAACTAGTCAAACACCTGCGTGATGGCAGGCAGATCTTCGTGAAGGCCCTGTCACCGCACCAGCACAGCAGCCAGCTAGCCAGCATGGTGCTGCATGCCTCGTCAGCTTGGACGCGCGTCGAAGCAAGGCGAGGCAGCGACGGACGGGACGTGCTCTGTTGCCGTCCCCGATAAAGTGAGAGGGCACGTAGGCAGTGCATTAAATGCGTTTGTCCTACGATGTCAGGCGATAAACTTGTACACTGTAGATACTTTCCACCTCCTGTGTGCCACTGTGGCGACCCCTTTGACATATAAAAGGAGGCCCGAGGCGTACTGTGGAGGGATTCGGACTTTTTGGACTGGGCACGCATAGTAGCTAGTCCAAGAACTGAAGAAAACAAGATAAACACAGACAAGCAGGATTAGGGTTTTATGCATCATTTACAGCCCAAACCTGGGTAAAAATCCCCTCGCGCTGATCGCTAGCCCTGCTCTTTGCACAGCTCTTCACCCCCGCCGAACAGCAGGAGGGGTCCTCGGGATCCCATAGGTGTCGTTTTCCCCGACATCTCTAAATGGGAAGGTCCTTACATTATCGAGGAGGTCTATCATTCCGGTGCCATCAAAATCAACAATGCCGAGAGTACAAATCCGAAGGTGGTAAATGGTCAAAGAATCAAACATTATATCTCAGGTACTCCCATAAATGTTAAGACCAATATAATTGACACCGTAACACCGGAGGAGTACATAAGGGACACTTTCCAGAACGTTTCAGACTCCGAAAAGGAATAGGTATGTGGTACAGTAAGTAAACCGACTCCAAAATGTTTCCAATAGAAAATTTTCTCCATTTTGGAATATTTAAAATATTAGGAAAATTAAAAGTAGTCCGACAGAGACACAAGGCGACCACAAGGGTGGAGGCGCGCCTGATACGTCTCCAACATATCTATAATTTTTTATTGTTTCATGTTGTTATATTATCAATCTTGGATGTTTTATAATCATTTTATAGTCATTTTATATCATTTTTTGGTACTAACCTATTGACATAGTGCCAAGTGCCAGTTGCTGTTTTCTGCATGTTTTTTACATCGCAAAAAATCAATATCAGACGGAGTCCAAACGCAACGAAACTTTACGGATATTTTTTTTGGACCAGAAGGAACATAATGGGCCCTGGCTGCGCCTGGGGGGTGCTCCGAGGAGAGCACAATCCACCAGGGTACGCCAGGAGGCCCAGGCATGCCCTGGTGGGTTGTGCCCACCTCGGGTGCCCTCCGGACCGCCTCTTTGCTCTATAAATACCCCAATATTATGCCTAGCTAGGGGCGTAAAACTATAGCGCTTGTTGGGAGGCAACCCAATGAATAAAATTTATTCTTACCTTTTGCTTTATGTTCTTGAGTGTTAGCATAATTATTCTACTGTTATGATTGTGTTTTTTGTGTTTTAATTAGTGTTTGTGCCAAGTAAAGCCTTTAGAATCTTCTTGAGTGATAGTTATTTGATCTTGCTGAAAAACAGAAACTTTTGCACTCACGAAAACAATTCTTATTTTTTACCAGAGCATGGAAAAATGCCAATTCTTTTTGCAGTAGATTAATATAAAAATTTCTCAGGTCTTCCTAATTTTCCAGAATTTTTGGAGTTCCATAAGTATTCGAACAAATCAGATTGCTACAGACTGTTCTGTTTTGACAGATTCTGTTTTCTTTGCGTTGTGTGCTTATTTTGATGGCTCTATGGTTTTCTTTGATGAGTTTTTGCCATAGAAAAGTTTAAATACAGTAGATATAATTCAAAAACAAAATATGAATTGGTTTGGTACAGTACTTATAGTAGTGATTTATTTTTCTTACGCTAACGGATCTCACGAAGGTTTTGTTGAGTTTTGTGTGATTGAAGTTTTCAAGTTTTGGGTTATCTTACGATGGATGAAGGAATAAGGAGTAGAAGAGCCTAAGCTTGGGGATGCCCTGGCATCCCAAGCTATTATTCAAAAATGAGCAACCGACTAAACTTGGGGATGCCCCCGAGTGGCATCCCCTCTTTCTTCTAACGACCATCGGTATTTTACTCGAAGCTATATTTTTATTCGTCACATACTATGTGTTTTGCTTAGAGCGTCATGTATGATATGAGTCTTTGCTTGTTTTATTTTGTGTTTTAAGTCTTGATTCCTTGCTGGACACACCTATTTGAGAGAGCCAAAATTATGTCATGACTTGTTAGAATTGCTCTCTATGCTTCACTTAAATTTTTATGAGCTATGGACTTGCTCTAGTGCTTCACTTATATCTTTTTGAGCACGGTGTGCTTTAGTATTTTTGAAGAAATGCTCTCTTGCTTCACTTAGATTTATTTGAGAGTTAGTAAACTTTTCAAGAAATTCTCTCTTGCTTCACTTAAATTAATTTGAGAGAAAGAAAAAAATTATGCTCATGATTTTCACTTATATTTGTTTGAGCTTATGAAAAGCAACACATAAAAATTAGTCCCAAAGTGATAGATATCCAAGAAGGATATAATAAAAACTTTCATGAAGATCATTGGACAAAATAAACTTGATTCTTAGTAATAGTTTTGCGATATGATGATGTGATATGGGAGTTATGTTGATGAGTAATTATGCTTTAGTAAGAATATTGGTGTTAAGGTTTGTGATTCCCTATGCAAGCACGAAAGTCAATAGTCATGCAATGAAATTATATCCTACTTGTGGTGCATAATCGGTGTTAATTATGCTTAATGCTTGTTTATGAGATTATCCGTTTCTTGGTTGGTCGCTTCTCAATCTTTTGCTAGCCTTCATTTTGCACTAAGTATGATCTCTACTTGTGCATCCAAAAATCCTTTAAACCAGTTTTGCCACATGAGTCCACTATATCTACCTATATGCGGTATTCTTTTGCCGTTCTAAGCAAATTTGCATGTGCCATCTCTAATTTCAAAATAAACTTCTCTTTTGTGTGTTCGTTTCGCTCGTGGAGCGGTGAGGGGTGGCTAATATTTTCCATGCTAGATGTGTTATTCTCACGATGAGTGTTTATTCACTTGTCATTGCACGAGAGTAAGGCAAAGGTATTAGGGATGCCCGGTCCAGAAATGAAAAATGAATTTACTTTATGTTGTCAAATAATAAATTCCTTGGAAAGTGTTGGTATGGAAGGCACCCGTGGATACGGTTAGCCATGGAAAGTGAAAGTATGGTGGAAAAAGGAATAAACTTTATTTTCTTTTTGGGAACCGCCTATGATATATCTAGCATGGAAAGTGTTGGGAACTCTAAGTCGTTTTCGTTGGTGGGATGGATACGCCTCCCAAAATGTTTTTATCTCTAAGTTTTTCGCTTTGAGCTCTAGCACCTCTACAAATCCCTACTTCCCTCTGCGAAGGGCCTTTCTTTTACTTTATGCAATTTTTATTTTGAATTTGAGTCTCCATCTTCTCTTATAAAAGCACCAACTAGGGGGCAATATGATCATACTTGAGTATTGGGTGTAGCTAATATGCGAGCGTGTTTCATGAATGGATCAATGATTGAGCATGATGGGCTAGGGATACCTTATTTTAGCATTGATATTTTGAAAGACATGGTTGCTTGTTGATATGCTTGAGTATTTAAATTACCATGTAAAAACTAGACTATTGCTTTGAACAAAATAAAAGTCCAAATGTCCATGCTACAAAGAAAGAAATATGATATGACATGATAGGCAGCATTCCACATCAAAAATTCTGTTTTTATCACTTCCCTACTCGAGGACGAGTAGGAGTTAAGCTTGGGGATGCTGATACGTCTCCAACGTATCTATAATTTTTTATTGTTCCATGCTGTTATATTATCAATCTTGGATGTTTTATAATCATTTTATAGTCATTTTATATCATTTTTTGGTACTAACCTATTGACATAGTGCCAAGTGCCAGCTGCTGTTTTCTGCATATTTTTTACATCGCAGAATATCAATATCAGACGAAGTCCAAACGCAACGAAACTTTACGGAGATTTTTTGGGACCAGAAGGAACATAATGGGCCCTGGCTGCGACTGGGGGGGTGCTCCGAGGAGAGCACAACCCACCAGGGCGCGCCAGGAGGACCAGGCGCGCCCTGGTGGGTTGTGCCCACCTCGGGTGCCCCTCGGACCGCCTCTTTGCTCTATAAATACCCCAATATTCCAGAAACCCTAGGGGAGTCGACTAACTATTGATCCAGCCGCCGCAGAGTCCAGAACCACCAGATCCAATCTAGACACCATCTCGGATGGGGTTCACCACCTCCATTGGTGTGACGCCCTCGATTTGATCGTACACTAATCATACACGCAAATGTGTACGACCCGATCAAGGACTCACGGGAAGATATCACAACACAACTCTAAACACAAATTAACATAAAATAAGCTCCATATTACAAGCCAGGGGCCTCGAGGGCTCGAATATAAAAGCTCGACAACAAGCGAGTCAGCGGAAGCAATAATATCTGAGTACAGACATTAAGTTAAACAAGTTTTTGCCTTAAGAAGGCTAGCACAAATTAAGATACAAGGATCGATAAGGCAAGGCCTCCTGCCTAGGAGCCACCTATCTACTCCTGGTCGTCGGCAGCCTCCACGTAGTAGTAAGCTCCACGGGGGTAGTAGTCGTCGTCGGCGGCAGCTGACTCCTGGGGCTCCACATCTGATCGCAACATTTATATGAAGGGGGAAAAGGGGGGGAGCAAAGCAACCGTGAGTACTCATCCAAAGTACTCGCAAGACTGACATCAAGGAACTATGCTACTTATGCATTGTATCAAATGAACTGGGGCTAGTATATGTGGACTATACTGCAGAATGCCGGAACAAAGGGGGAAAGCTAGTCTTCTCGAAGACTGCGCTCCTTGCTGTCTCCATCTTGAAGCAGGGGAAGAGAAATAGATGGTAAGATAACCATGTAACCAATATCGAAGATTATGCTTCTGGTTGTCTCCTTCTTGAAGCATGGGGTGAGAAGCAGAGTTGGCGAGTTCGCCAGGTAACACGTATAGCATAATCCCAACCCGATGATCCTCTCCTCGTCGCCCTGTGGAAAAGCGATCACCGGGCGTATCTGGCACTTGTAAGTGTGTATTTTATTTCAGTATCCGGTTCTAGTTATCATAAGATCAAGATACAACTCCAAATCGTCCTTTTACCAAAAGGACCCGGCTATTCGAATAGATAAACTTCCCTGCAGGGGTGCACCACATTTCCCAACATGCTTGATCTCTGGGGTAGCACCAAACTCGTCCTCGAAACCAATACGAACGTAGCCCGGTCTAGACTTGATGGAGAGGTGGGGACGTCGGACTAAGGCCTATGCATGCAGGGATTTGGGCCCGACTTCCTGCACGCTCCTAAGCGTTGCGAACGCGGCCGGCGAGCAGACCTGGCAACCCAACCCCTAATAGGGCGGTTGCTTTAAGCGGTCCAACCCGGCGCGCACCGCTAAATCCAGACGTCACATCAAGCTTCGGCTGACACTACGACGCAGAGCTGCCCATAGCTGCGCCCACATTTGTTGGTTAGTGCGTATAGGCCAGTGGCCAAACTTAGATCAAATATCCAAATCTCGTTAATCGTGTTATTATGAAACATCCACAGACACGACTAGGGCCAGGCGCCACCTCTCTCCTAGGTGACCCGACCTGCCTTCATCGTTCCACCATCAAGATCCACTTAGGGGGCAGTCAGGATGATCAGTCCCTCCAACCTCCTTCGTAAATCACCGCGGGTACTCCACGAGCCGACCCGACTTTAGTACCACAAGTATCATCTGCAACAAATGTATATCCGCGATCGCCACCCATGGCGATCACAGCCCAATACTAAAGCATAGCAGACGGACAAGATGAATGGCCACTGATGAAATAATCTAGCATCCTATCATAGGCATTTAGGATTGTAGGTAAATGTATCAACAACAGTTCATCAAAAACAGGCTATGCATCAGGGTATGATCTACCGATAACAGAAATAGCTATTCTACTCTAATGCAAGCAGTAGATAGAATATAGGCGATATCTGGGTGATCAAAGAGAGGGGAAATGCTTGCCTGGCTGCTCTACTGAGAGAGAAGGGTCGTCGGCGTAGTAGTCGTTCTCGACAGTGTCTCCAGCGGTCTTAGCGTCGGTCCCGGTCTCGGGGACGTCGTCGGTATCGGGATCTACCGAGAGAGAAGAGGGGGGAAGAAACAATAAATACACAGCAAACAATGTACACATGTATGACATGACGATATGCAGTGCCGGGTGTGTTCTATCGTAAGCCTACGCGGTAACGGTGAAGGGGGAATTCAACCGGGAAATTATTCCCGGATCCGGACCTGTGTCAGACAGATGACCGGAGGGGGAAAGTTCCATGTTCGGGTAGTTAGAGACATCACACGGATATGCGGGTAGCGTATCCGGGTTCGTCTCGTCGAGCTGATCATTTTTCATGTAGAAAGTATTTTGATCCGAGTTACGGTTTAAAAGATATGATTTTTCGAAGTTTAAACAATTTTCTGAATTTATTTTAAAACCAAAAATGAATTATGATGTCAGCACTGAGTCACGCTGACGTCAGCAGTCAACAGTCGAGTTGACTGGGTCAAACTTACAAGTGGGGCCCACCTGTCATAGAGACAGTGCTAATCCAGAGTTAATTTAAACTAATCTAATCTAAACAGTAGAAGGGCCCACATGTCAGTGAGACAATTAGTTAGATTTTTAATTAAAACTAATTATTAGTTAGTATTAATTAACCAGGGCCGTGGGGCCCACTGGTCAGACCAGTTGACCAGGTCAACGGGTCAACGCGGCCCCACGGGCCCACACGTCAGTGGCCCGAGGCGGGGCCCAGGGGCGCCCACGTGGACGGCCACGTCAGCAGGGCCGGCCGGAGCGGCCCCGGCGCACGCTCGCACAGCGGCAGTACGCCGGCGAGGCTCGGGTTTCGCCTGTGCTGGGCCGTTCGGCGAGCGACCGGTCGCGTTCGAACCGGACGGGAGCCGCGGTTCGAATGGTGGGGGTGGCGCAGGCGGTGGTGGTCGGAGCAAACGCCGGCGACGATCGAGGCGGAGGCGAGCTCCGGTGAGGTGCGGGGGTGGAGCTAGGGGGCGAGTTGGCGCGCGCGCTCGGTGGCATTCGAACGGGGCTGCGACGGGGGTTCGAACGGAGCGCAAGCGCGGGCAAAATGACGATGGTGGTAGCCGGTCGGCGCGAAGTGGCGGAGGCCGGAGCACGGACCCGTGGTGAGCTAGCCTACGGCGAGCTAGGCGGCAAGCAGAGGAGCGGGGAAGGAGGGGGGAAGCTCACAGGGGTTGTAGCCGTTAAGTGGGCTCGACGGAGGGCCGGTGCAGGCGTGGGCGACGGAGATCGCCGGCGGGGATCCGAAGAAGGGGACGACGCCGAACCGGCGAGGAGAAGCTCCCCGGCGAGTGGCGATGGTGCGGGACGGGGTAGACGACGATGAGCGACGCGTCGGACAAGCTCGTCGGGCGCGAGAGGGACGCTCGCCGCGGCAGCTACGGCGGCAGAGCCATGGCTGCGCTCGGGGGGAGTGGGAGAGAGCGAGGGAGAGGGAGAGAATGGCAAGGGGCGAGCCAGGGAGGTCCGCGGGGACGCTCTTATCCACCAGATGCGAGCGGGGCGCGCTGTCGATCGGAGACGAGGGGGGGCCGGGGTGCGTACGCGAGGTGCTCGACAGAGAGCGTGGAGGAGCAGTGTCGGAGGTGGGAGACGGTGCGGGGTGGGCTGGGCCGGTCGCTGTGCCACTTAGGCCCAGCAGCAGTGGGCCGTTTTCCCCTTTTCATTTTGTTTTCTGTTTTTTCCTTTTCTTTTCTGTTTTGCCTTTTATTCTTACTTCAAAACATTTTTGTAAAATACGAGACTTAGTCCAATAAATACAGTGCATTTTTAGACACTGCCAGAAATTGGTTGGATGCATAAATGATTCCCCTTATATTTTAGATAATTGAAAAGGCATTAATTGAATTGCTTTTGGCACTGTTTCCAATTGTTAGAGGCACTTAAACTCCTCAAATAAAGTTGCTGATAATTTTGCCCCCCCCCCCCCCCCCCCCCCCCCCCCCCCCCCCCCCCCCCCCCCCCCCCCCCCCCCCCCCCCCCCCCCCCCCCCCCCCCCCCCCCCCCCCCCCCCCCCCCCCCCCCCCCCCCCCCCCCCCCCCCCCCCCCCCCCCCCCCCCCCCCCCCCCCCCCCCCCCCCCCCCCCCCCCCCCCCCCCCCCCCCCCCCCCCCCCCCCCCCCCCCCCCCCCCCCCCCCCCCCCCCCCCCCCCCCCCCCCCCCCCCCCCCCCCCCCCCCCCCCCCCCCCCCCCCCCCCCCCCCCCCCCCCCCCCCCCCCCCCCCCCCCCCCCCCCCCCCCCCCCCCCCCCCCCCCCCCCCCCCCCCCCCCCCCCCCCCCCCCCCCCCCCCCCCCCCCCCCCCCCCCCCCCCCCCCCCCCCCCCCCCCCCCCCCCCCCCCCCCCCCCCCCCCCCCCCCCCCCCCCCCCCCCCCCCCCGGAGTAATAGTAGTAGATGCAGGCAGGAGTCGGTCTACTAATCTTGGACGTGATGCCTATGTAATGATCATTGCCTGGATATCGTCATGAGTATTTGAAGTTCTGTCAATTGCCCAACAGTAATTTGTTCACCCACCGTTTGCTGTTTTTCTCGAGAGAAGCCACTAGTGAAACCTACGGCCCCCAGGTCTCTTTCTCATATTATTTTCCTTTGCGATCTATTTCCCGTTGCATTTATTTTCAGATCTATTAAATCAAAAATACAAAAATACCTTGCTGCAATTTATTCTTATTTATTTTATTTGGCGTTCGATCTATCAATTTGCTACAATTTTATTCACATCTGTTTGCCTATCTTGAGGCGCCGTACCCGGAAGGGATTGACAACCCCTTTAACACATCGGGTTGCGAGGATTTGTTATCTGTGTGCAGGGGCTGTTTACGTTGTGTTGCTTGGTTCTCCTACTGGTTCGATAACCTTGGTTTCATATCTAAGGGAAATACCTACCGCCGCTGTGCTGCATCATCCCTTCCTCTTTGGGGAAATACCGACGTAGCTTCAAGCGACATCAGCGCCCTCTGCCTTGTGGCCACCTCGTGCGCCCTCCGTACTCCGTTTTCTTGCACAATACTTCTTTTGGTCGGTAAAAATTCATTATATAATCTCCTGAAGGTTTTGATCACCGTACCACGACAATATCTCCTGTTTTTGTTTCGAGCTGTTTTTCTGACAGATCTAGATCACCATGACGTCTCCGAGCGCCCCCAAAGACAAGTTTTTTGAGAAGGTCATCAACCCCTACCTTGCGGAGGTGCTGCGACACTCTCAAGCCATTGAGATGCATGAGGGGGTGCTGCACATCCACGATGTTGAGGGGCCGAAGAAGACCGGAAGCATGGAGACAAGACTCGAAGCAATGGAGCGACAAGTTTTCAAGTGCCAAGGGATGGTGGAACGTGGACTCAACGCCAATCACATGATGATCACGGAGTTCACCAACAATCACAAGCTGGCTTCCAAGAACATCGGGGAGGCCATCTTCAAGCTTCACGAGAAAATCGAGCACCTCCAGGCCCAGATCTATGACCTGCAAAACCAAAACTGTGAGTATGAATATAGATTCAAGAGAATGAGTTTGGCTATAGATTTGAGGATCCCGGAGACTCGATCATCCTTCTATGATGGTGAGCCTATGCCCTGGAAGATGGACGATAAGCCTACATCATCACCACCCCCAAAGAAAGAGACATAAATACATGGGTATGGGCACTCCCCTTGGCAACTACCAAGCTTGGGGGAGGTGCCCCGGTATCGTATCACCATCTCACATTCATCTTTATCATTTTTCTTAGTTCGATCCTTTTGGTTATATCTTGATCTAGTAGAATAAAGTTTTAGTATGATCTAGCTTTCAGCTTTGTTTCGATCTCTATCTATGTAATCGAGTCCTTGAGTTATATATAATAAATAGTAGTTTTGAGTTGAGGGCTTTGCTTTCTTGCCATGATCTTGAGGGAATTAAATAAAAGAAAAGAACAAAAAGAAATAAAAAGTTCATATGTTGATCTTATGGAGAGTAATGACTTCACATATAAAGAGTATGATGAATAGAAGTTGTTGAGAGTTGACAAACATAGTTTTGATCATTGTTGCAATTAATAGGAAGTAACAAAGAAAGAGAGGCTTCACATATAAATATACAATCTTGGACAACTTTTGTAATTGTGAGCACTCATTAAAATATGACATGCTAAAAGGTTGATGTTGGACAAGGAAGACAACATAATGGGTTATGTTTTCTTATTTTCAAATAGAAGTTATATTGTCATGGATCATCCAACATGTTGAGCTTGCCTTTCCCCCTCATGCTAGCCAAACTCTTTGCACCAAGTAGAGATACTACTTGTGCTTCCAAACATCCCTTAAACCCAGTTTTGCCATGAGAGTCCACCATACCTACCTATGGATTGAGTAAGATCCTTCAAGTAAGTTGTCATCGGTGCAAGCAATAAAAATTGCTCTCTAAATATGTATGATCTATTAGTGTGAATAAAAGCTTTATACGAACTTGTGATATGGAAGAAATAAAAGCGACAGACTGCATAATAAAGTTCTTTATCACAAGCGGCAATATAAAGGGATGTTCTTTTGCATCAATATTTTGTACATCCAACCATAAAAGTGCATGACAACCTCTGCTTCCCTCTTCGAAGGGCCTATCTTTTACTTTTATCTTCTACCCTTACAAGAGTCATGGTGATCATCACCTTTTCTTTTTATACTTTTTCCTTTGGCAAGCACTATGTGTTGCCCCCCCCCCCCCCCCCCCCCCCCCCCCCCCCCCCCCCCTGTAGGTTATCATAAATTATTATTGTTGACATTACCCTTGAGGTAAAAGGTTGGGAGGCGAAACTATAAGCGCCTATCTTTCTCTGTGTCTGATTGAAGCTTTGAACACATAAATATCGCGTGAGTGTTAGCAATTGTGAAAGATTAAATGATAGTTGAGTATGTGGACTTCCTGAAAAGCTCTTATATTGACTCTTTCCGATGTTATGATAAATTGCAATTGCTTCAATGACTAAGATCATAGTTTGTTAGTCTTCAATGAAGTTTCTGATTCATACTTTACTTTGTGAACGAATTGTTACTTTAGCATAAGAAATTATATGACAATATATGTTGCTGTCCTAAAGATGATCATGATGCCCTCATGTCCTTATTTTATTTTATCGACACCTCTATCTCTAAACATGTGGACATATTTTTCGATTTCGGCTTTCGCTTGAGGACAAGCAAGGTCTAAGCTTGGGGGAGTTGATACGTCCATTTTGCATCATGCTTTTATATTGATATTTATTGTATTATGGGCTATTATTACACATTATATCACAATACTTATGCCTTTTCTCTCTTATTTTATAAGGTTTACATGAAGAGGGAGAATGCCGACAGCTGGAATTCTGGACTGGAAAAGGAGCAAATATTAGAGACCTATTCTGCACAACTCCAAAAGTCCTGAAACTTCACGGAGAATATTTTTGGAATATAAAAAAAATATTGGGCAAAGAAAGCACCAGAGGGGGGCTACCTGCCATCCACAAGGGTGGAGGGAGCGCCCTACCCCCTGGGCACGCCCTCCGGTCTTGTGGGCCACCTGGCAGGCCCCCGACACCCATCTTCTGCTATATGGTGTGTTTTGACCTGGAAAAAATCAGAATGAAGCTTTCGGGACGAAGCGCCGCCGTCTCGAGGCGGAACCTGGGCAGAACCAATCTAGGGCTTCGGCGAAGCTGTTCTACCGGGGAAACTTCCCTCCGGGAGGGGGAAATCGAAGCCATCGTCTTCACCAATGATCCTCTCATCGAGAGGGGGTCAATCTCCATCAACATCTTCACTAGCACCATCTCCTCTCAAACCCTAGTTCATCTCTTGTATCCGATCTCTGTCTTAAAACCTCAGATTGGTACCTGTGGGTTTCTAGTAGTGTTGATTACTCCTTGTAGTTGATGCTAGTTGGTTCATTCGGTGGAAGATCTTATGTTCAGATCCTTAATGATAATTAATACTCCTCTGATTATGAACATGAATATGCTTTGTGAGTAGTTACGTTTGTTCCTGAGGACATGGGAGAATTCTTGTTATAAGTAATCATGTGAATTTGGTATTCGTTCGATATTTTGATGAGATGTATGTTGTCTCTCCTCTAGTGGTGTTATGTGAACGTCGACTACATGACACTTTACCATTGTTTGGGATCTAGAGGAAGGCATTGGGAAGTAATAAGTAGATGATGGGTTGCTAGAGTGACAGAAGCTTAAACCCTAGTTTATGTGTTGCTTCGTAAGGGGCTGATTTGGATCCATATGTTTCATGCTATGGTTAGGTTTACCTTAATTCTTCTTTCGTAGTTGCGGATGCTTGCGAGAGGGGTTAATCATAAGTGGGAGGCTTGTCCAAGGAAGGGCAACACCCAAGCACCGGTCCACCCACATATCAAATTATCAAAGTAACTAACGCGAATTATATGAGCATGATGGAAACTAACTTGACAACAATTCTCATGTGTCCTCGGGAGTGCTTTGCTTTATATAAGAGTTCGTCCAGGCTTTTCCTTTGCTACAAAAAGGATTGGGCCACCTTGTTGCACCTTGTTTACTTTAGTTACTTGTTACCCGTTACGAATTATCTCATCATACAACTATCTGTAATAGATAATTTCAGTGCTTGCAGAGAATACCTTGCTGAAAACCGCTTGTCATTTCCTTCTGCTCCGCATTGGGTTCGACACTCTTACTTATCGAAAGGACTACGATAGATCCCCTATACTTGTGGGTCATCATTCCCCTGGCGGAATCGCTCCGCCGGAGGGCAAAAGTGCTCCTGCCCAAGTTCCGCCTCGAGATGGCGGCGCTTCGTCCCGAAAGTCCTCTCCTTATTTTTTCTAGGCCAAAATGACTTATATACCAGAAGAGGGGCACCGGAGGTGGGCCGAGGAGGGCACAAAACACCAGGGCGCGCCTGGGCTCCCTGGCGCGCCCAGGTGGGTTGTGCCCACCTGGTGGGCCCCTCTGGTACTTATTTGCTCCAATATTTATTATATATTCCATAAAACATCTTCGTGATGTTTCAGCTCATTTGGAGTTGTGCAGAATAGGTAGCCTGGCGTAGCTTTTTCAGGTCCAGAATTCCAGCTGCCGGTATTCTCCCTCTTTGTGTGAACCTTGCATATTACGAGAGAAAAGGCATTAGAATTACTCCAAAAAGCATTATTATACATAAAAACAATATAAATAACAGTAGGAAAACATGATGCAAAATGGACGTATCAACTCCCCCAAGCTTAGACCTCGCTTGTCCTCAAGCGAAAACCAAAATCGAAAAACATGTCCACATGCTTATAGAGAGAGAGAAGTGTCGATAAAAACAAAATACGGACATAGAAGCATCATGTATCTTATTATAACAGCAACAAACTTTAACATACAACTTTATCATAGAACTTTTATCATAAACTTCTCATGAATAAGGAACAATTCATCACAACATCGAAGTTTAAAGCATAAACTCTATTGAAAACGAACAAACTATGTTCTCAGTCAACTTTGCAACTACAATTCATCATCTTTTCAGGAAGGGTCACGTATCGGAGCCTTTAGGCAAGTCCACATACTCAACCATCATATAATCTTCTATGATTGCTAACACTCACCGCATACACATGAGCAAAAAGTTTCAACCGGACACATAGAAAGATAGGGGCTTATAGTTTTGCATCCCAATGTATTCACCTCAAGGGTGATGTCAACAATAATAACTCATGCCACCCATATCCAACTGGATATATGTGCCTAGATCTTTCCTCACCACATGATGCTTGCCAAAAGAGAAAATAAAAAGGAATAGAGAGAAAAACTTTGACTCTTGCATAAAAGTAAATAAATACATAAAAGTAAAGATAGGCCCTTCGCAGAGGGAAGGAGAGGTTGCCATGCACTTTTTGTTTGTATGCTCAATCTCTTAATGGAAAATAATGTCACGTTATATTGCCCCTTATGATAGCAACCTTTATTATGCAGTCTGTCGCTTTTATTCTTTGCCATCACAAGTTCATACAATGCTCAATTTTCTCTTACACTAAATGATCTAACACTTTTAGAAGCAATTTTTATTGCCTTATTGCACCGATGACAACTTACTTGAGGGATCTTACTCAATCCATAGGTAGGTATGGTGGACTCTCAAAACAAGATTTGGGTTTAAGGGTTTCTGGATGCACAAGTAGTATCTCTACTTAGTGCGGAATTTTTGGCTAGCAAAGATAGGGGGGCAAGCACCACATGTTAAAGGATCTATGACAATATAACTTCTATGTGAATATGAACAAACATAAATCATTACGTTGTCGATCGTCGGTATCTTCATACCTAGTTCAATCTCGTTACCAGCAAGTCTCTTTACTCGTTCCGTAATACATCATCCTGTAACTAACTCATTAGTCACTTTGCTTGCAAGGCTTCTTATGATGTGTATTACCGAGAGGGCCCAGAGATACCTCTCCGATACTCGGAGTGACAAATCATAATCTCGATCTATGCCAACTCAACAAACACCTTCAGAGATACCTGTAGAGCATCTTTATGATCACCCAGTTATGTTGTGATGTTTGATAGCACACAAGGTACTCCTCCGGTATCCGAGTGTTGCATAATCTCATAGTCGAAAGAATATGTATTTGACATGAAGAAAGCAATAGCAATAAACTGAATGATCAATATGCTAAGATAACGGATGGGTCTTGTCCATCACATCCCGTTATCAAATGACAACACATGTCTATGGTTAGGAAACCTTAGCCATCTTTGATCAACGAGCTAGTCTAGTAGAGGCTTACTAGGGACACGGTATTTGTTTATGTATTCACACATGTATTTAAGTTTCCGATCAATACAATTCTAGCATGAATAATAAACCTTTATCATGAATAAGGAAATATAAAATAACAGCTTTATTATTGCCTCTAGGGCATATTTCCTTGAGTACTGGTTCAATATTCACTGGGCAGAAGCACCGCTTAATTAAGACTAGCGGTACTACCGCTAATCGTCGAAGGGTAACAAAGGAACCCGCGATAGCCAGCACTTCACCAAAGCGGAAGTATTGCACGAAGTGGTACTACTATTAGCGCTAGCAATACTACCGCGATTTGTCAAAGGGCATACAGAAGACTTCAGCGTAAGTGGAAGTACCCACAGTACTACAGAGGGGAAGTTCCGCCTAAGCGGTACTACCGTGGGCAGTAAGTGGTACTACCGTGGGCAGTAAGTGGTACTACCGTGAAATGTCGAAGGAGTAACAGAAGGCTCAATCTCAAGCGGCAATAGCGGCAACACTGACCAGCGAAAGTACCGCCTAAGCGGTACTACCGCTTGGCCTTTGACAAAAGGCCAATGCAATAATAGATGGATGCTCCAAATTGCGGGACGGATATGTGGGTGCATTTTGTGTGTGTACATGTTGATTCCACCCATACCTTTCACTGCAGACCCCCTCTTAATAGTACGGATTTCCTTTGACTCAAATCAACGAAAAGAAACGCTGAAAACCCCATCTTTGCTCTTTCTTTCACCGAGGGGAATAAAACCGTCTTGTGCCATATATAATAATATCTGAAATGCTCAATACACACGGTTAGTCCGCAAAGCGCATTGTCATCAATACCAAAACCAACTAGAAAAGAGATATGCCCTAACAACAAAGTCATTTACAAATAAAATAATAAGGAATTAATTCATTTAAATACATTCTTGAGTTAAAAAACTTGAGAAAGAGAAAACCTAAACTAAAACTAGCTATTTTCCTAAACTATCCTATCTAACCCCCAAGATCTTTTTATTTTCTTATTTACCAAAACCTGTCTAAATAAACAATAAAGATAAAGAGATTTTATATGGTTAAAATGTAGCATTTCCTTTGGAAACGCATAATTCCTTTAGGGACCAGCACTTGTGAACTTGACAATAGTAGTCAAGATCACAGAGTGTTTGAGGGCAAATAGAACCATCTGGGAGAAACAACACAACCAAGGACCAAAGAATCAAATGACAAGTTCATTTCCCAATAGAAACCATCATTGTTCAGTAGAGAGCAATCAAACCAAAGCCCAACAAAACCAGATCACAGCCTAAACTCAGCACTAACACAATCATTTGTCCAAGGACAAGTATAATAACAAGTCAGCCATCCATTTCACAGCTAGGAAAAAGTCCAAAGTTAGATAAACATCATCCAGCCGACCTCAAGGCCTAACTCTACAGCCAGCTGCTTAGGAAGGTAGAGATGAACACCAGCATGACAACATACAAAACATGTGTGCACTACCATGTGTGCCAAACCACACAGGCAGGTTACCGCAACAACTAGAGACATGACATAGTCAGTCATTGGCTGAGGCGTCGCCACCTTAGACAGTTGACTATGCTATAAATAGCCAACACCAGCTGCAGCATACAACCATACACCATTGATACATCAATATCAACAGTGTTGGACCACCAAATTGTTACTAATTTCAGTATCAGCAGTGTTGGACCACCAAATTGTTACTAATTTCAGTGTCAACAGTGTTGGACCACCAAATTGTTACTAATTGAAGCAACTAGGAGGAGGAAAAATGCTACAGTTTAAGAGATTAGTAATGTATTTAACAAACAGATCAACAAACATATCAACATGGGGGGCTTATGATTGGACATAGAGAGAGAGAGGGACCCACCCTAATGAAATTTAGGGGGGCGGGGGAGATTATTAGTTGGAAGTTTACATAAAACTTGCGTAAACCGTTCGTAGGTGTAGGATTATTGAATTTCTGTGTTCTCTCGCCCATCATATAAGAACGTTGCTTCCAAATAAGGGCCACATGTGTTGTCAAAGTATTCCATAAAAATTTCTTGGTCCCATGCTACAATAGAAATAGTCGACACGAAGATTGTACGAGGACTTATTATGTCTTAATATAAATAGTAAACAAATTAGTACACAATAGTCGCTCAGGGTGTGCATTCGGGTTGATTCGCTTTGGTTTATATGGTTTATACGATTTTTATAATTTGGTTTATATGTTTTTATACATAGATACGGTTCAGTTTCGGTATTAACCATTTACTTTCGGTTTGGTTTCGGTACTAGCCAAATTAACCAAAGTTGACGCGAATTTTTGAGCCAACACATAACTTTTCCACATGTAAATACATGATATATATCATAATGAGAATTTTTTTAGAAAATGATATAGAAGGGACGTTGGATAAGTAGTTAGGCTAATCACATAAACTGAAGGACTAAATGGGCTAAAAAGTACTATAATATAGCAACCCATTAGGCTTTTGAACCCAAAAAACCTCAATTTCGGTTAATTCGGTTTAAACATATGGTTTTAGGTTTCTAACCGAAAAACCGAAATGCAAATGGTATTCAGATTCAAATCTAAAACCGAAACCTAATTTTTTTTTCAAAAGTTTGGTTCGGTTTCATTCTTTTTATTCGGTTTTTGGTTTTCGGTTTGGTTTTGCACACCCTGAATAGTCGCCATTAACGCTCTTGTGCAAAAAGATGGTAAGTACTGGTACATTTCGGAATCCAATTCTGAAATCACTCACTGTGGGATTGCACCGCCGGTTTGGTCATCTGGTGCCTTAAAGAACCTTCTACTTGCTCCCACATGATCTAGACGACCGTCTGATCAGATCAGCACGAGCATTGAAGGGCGGCGATATTTCTTGCCGCGTCGTCATCGAACTGCAACACGTCATGGAGGGAGTCAACGCCACCCACCTCCTCACGCTCTACACCTCTTGCGGTGGTCTTCGTCCCGGAGGCGCCCACCTCGCCACCACCCGCGAAGGTGCAAAATTTTGATTAGGATTAGAAAAGATGAACTCAAAGCAATGTTCTCAATTGTTTTGTACCTACTACCTCCGTCCTAGTTTATTGGTCCTCTTTGTATTTTGTGCCAAATTTTGATCAATTACTTAACTAACAAAATGTGAATGCATGCCACAAAAATTATATTGTTGGATTCATATCTGAACATAGTTTCCAATGATATTATTTTTTATGACATGCATTAACATTTTGTTAGTTAAGTCTAAGGTCAAAATTTGACACAAAATACGATGCGGTCCAATGAACCAGGACGGACGTAGTAGTAATTAGCAAGATTGCTAGTAACCATCTGGTATTGAGAAATAAAACATGCATATGACTTGATTGAGTCCTTGAAAGGAGCATAGACATTTTGTTAGAACAGACACAAGTACCTCAAATGTTGCCTGTTGGGAATTCAGAGGAACTACCTTTAGTTACTACTGAGGAACAACCTAACAAAAAGTTGTAGGATGATAATATACTGAGTAAGCACAAAAGTGTTACTTATTCACCAAATAAAAAGGGTGTCGATTGACAGAGTGGCAACTTTTACTGTGATTGCACCACAGCGAGGCCCATGATACACAAATGTTGCAAGGGCTACATGTGCAACACAATTGACAAACTATAGCACAAAGAAGAAGAAGATGAAGAAAACCCATGGCTAGGAAGCTATGGTCGAACTGATTGAAATGAAGATTGCAGGAACTTAAAACAGAACAAGATTTTGTTTGAAAATAAAAAAAGTATGAGTACATGGGCCTCATTCACTCTCGTGCAAAAAGAAGGTCAGTAAGTACATGGGCCGGGGGAGAGACCGCGCAACACGCCATGTAGTTTTGGCGAGAATCCAATGCCGAAATCACTCACTGTGGGCACCTAATGTCGTTGTGGTGCCTTCGAGAGCCTTCTACGTTCTTCCACGGGGCCTACACAGCCATCGGATCTCATTAGCACGAACATTGGAGTGCAGCGATATTTTCCCCAGCCTCCGTCTCGCTCGACGACGCTGCACGGTAGCACCGTTTCAAAATCGAAAACAGAACAACTTTCTCTTCACCTTTCTCTTATCCTGAGGAGCGCCAGAGGAGCACAAGACCCACCCACCCTCACGTGTCGCCCTCGCACCGCCCGCGGCCGCATCAGGGCCGTCCACGCGGACAGCTGGCCGTTCCCCACCCGAACTGACGCTCTGGATTAAGCGAGCGGCGCGCCCGTCTCTTGGCTTAGCGTCCACGGCTCCTCCGGCTATATAACCTAGTTGATCAATTAGAGCTAGACCTAGACTCTCTAATCCTCATAATTAGAAACCAATGTGGTTATAATCTCCTACCTCTAATACTCCGGCAACTATTAGTTCTGGACGGCGAAGTGCTGCCGGATCGTGAAGAGCGTACGCTTGCAACCCGTAGAGAGGTCGTGCTTTCGGTTTTCCATTCGAGGGACTGTTCGTGGGCGGTTTGCGGGACCGTTCATCTATGGTTCGAGGGATTCTAAGTACAATCTACACCGACTCGTTTTCATCCCCTGCAACTCGCAATCGGTAACGAACTGATCCAAACCGTTTATCGCATCTTCATAGTGTTCCTGGGTGATCGTAGGGCAATTTTTTTGTTTTCTTCTACGTTTCCCAACATGCTGATGCCACTAATAATTTGTAGTTGTTGTGGCATATGAAGTGAAGGGGAGCTCATGGTGCTATGAAGTTGATTGGATGGGAAATTGTTCTACAACTGCACTTGCTGCTCAACCTAAATACATGCCTTGGATTTCTTCCCAGCTCTAGTACATAAAGTTTTCAAATTAATATTCTACTCCCTCCGTTCCTAAATATAAGTCTTTTTAGAGATTTCAATGTGGACTACATACGGATCAAAATGAGTGAATCTACATTCTAATATGTCTACATACATCCATATGTAATTCGCATTGAAATCCTTAGAACACTTATATTTAGGAACGGAGGGAGTAGAACATAAAATTTTGAAATCCGCAAACATTTTTTAGTACATGAACATTTTTTTAATATACGGTGAACATTTTTCATATACAAAATAATTGTTTTAATATATGGTGAAAATCGGTGTAATATATGCTGAAATGTTTTGAAATACATATTGAACATATTTATAATAAATGGTGAACATTTTTTAATACATGATGACCATTTTAAAAATACATATTGAACATTTTATAATATACGATGAACAGTTTTATAATAGTCGATGAACATTTTTTGGAATCCTGAACATTGTTTTTGAAAACACAAGCCATTTTCCAAGAAAAAAAACAAAAACAAAAGCAATGAGGAACCCAAAAAACAAAAGGCAAAGCAAAGCAAAACAAAACAGAGAAACCTACAGAAAAACCGAAACAGAAAAAGCAAAGAAAGAACCCGAACTGGGCCAGCCGGCTCGCCGTGCCCCAGTGGGCGTCGTGGCGAATGTTTTGCAACGGCTACATGGGCCGCTCCTCGCGAAAAAGAAAGGTCAGTCCATGGGCTGGTTCCAGTACACGGGCCTCGCTGTGGCAACACGCCATGTAGTTTTCGCGGGAATCTAATGCCGAAATCACCCACGGCGTGAACCCAACGTCGGTCTGGCGCCTTCTGGTGCCTTCTAGAGCTTTCTACAAGCTCCCAGAGTCGTCTGATCAGATGAGCACGAAGCACGAACTTTGAAGCGCGGCGATATTTTCTTTCCCCAGCCTCCGCCTCGCCCGACGACGCTGCGCTGCATTTCATTTGAATTTCAAAATCGAAAACGGAAAAACTTTCTCTAATCCCGAGGAGAGGCGGTTACGGTCGCCAGAGGAGCACGAGAGAGGCCACCACCCACCCCCTCACCTCACGTGCCGCCCTCGCGCCCCCCGCGGCCGCATCCGGGCCGTCCGCGCGCGCAGCTGGCCGCTCCCCACCCGAACCAACGCCCAGGATCGAGCGAGCGGCGCGCCCGCCACCCGCTTGGCTTAGCGTCCACGGCTCCTCCGGCTATATAACCCGCCCCCCACCCGCTCCCCCTCCGGCATTCCATTCCACCACCGCACCACCACCACTCCACCAAACCCTAGCGGGCGAGAGAGGGGGAGACCACCCCGCCCCGCCGGGCAGATGGAGAGATCCCGGCGCCTGCTGCTCGTGGCGGGCCTGCTCGCGGCGCTGCTCCCGGCGGCGGCGGCCGCCTTCGGGCCGCAGCCGGGGGCGCCGTGCGAGCCCACGCTGCTGGCGACGCAGGTGGCGCTCTTCTGCGCGCCCGACTTCCCCACCGCGCAGTGCTGCGAGCCCGTCGTCCCCGCCGTCGACCTCAGCGGCTTCGTCCCCTGCCTCCGCCGCGTCCCCGCGGAGCCGCAGCTCGTCATGGCGGGCCTCAACGCCACCGACCTCGCGCTCTACAGCTCCGGTCTCCGTCCAGGCGGCGCCCACCTCGCCGCCGCCTGCGAAGGTACGCACCGCACGCCGCCTCCTTCCCTCCCTCCGTCGGTCTCTCTACGTGCCGATTTTCTGTGCTCGCTTTCCTGCTTACCTAGTACGTAGTTTTTCATGGCTTCTCGACTCGCTAGTGCTCCGATTTGAGTCGGTTTCGTCGCGGTTCTACTGGATCTGTCGGCACGGCGCGCGGCGTCGGGTTCTCGCCGTCTCCCGTGGCGAGCGACCTGCGCAGCGCGCGCACGGCCTAGCTAGCTTCATACCGCTGTACCTTGAGATATACAGGGCGATTTAGGGTCTACTTTGAGTGTTTCGTGATCGTAGAATGCATGTGCCACTCGCGATTATTTCATCGATTTTAGATCTGTGCTTGTTCCCGCGAGTTAAGATGGATCTAGTAGCGCCGTACGCAGATGCGGAGGCCTGTTGCTCGAGTTATCTTATCTACTGTCGTTCGACTATGGTATATGCCTGCTTCCTTTTGAGTCAGTTTGTCGTGCAGTAGTAGTAGTCATGTCCACGCCTTCTTGTTTTGAGGCGATCATCGTCGAGATACGTTTCCTGCTACAGATATGAGGAGCACTCTGTTTCAAACTGCAACGCAGCTTTGCTTTCTGCGGTAGCTTCTGCCTTGTTTTGTTCTGTGCAGTACGTCTTGCTTGGTCAAAACTAATAGCGCTTGCTGTTCGATCGACAGAGCAAAAGCTTGCTGTGCTTTTCGCTCTGTCGTTTCTCCCTCTTTTGCCAAACATTTCCATGTTGATCCTCTGGTGTGGTACTACTTTTGTGCATGCGATTTCGCGTAGCCCCTTCCTCTTTCGTGAAAAAGGTTTGGGTCAAATCAAATGGATCGCCTATTGGCAGAGCAGCAGCAGCAGCAGATAGCTGGCTGTCTCGCAGCTTTGACAGAATCGGTATGTGGCCATCTGTCGCCTGCCACTGTGTTTATTTTCTTGTTGCGCACGTCGTCACCTCCTTCTTTTTCCCTGTTCTTGTTTACTTTTGAATTGAAATATACGGACGAACGGCTGCTAATTATCTTGGGTTGTTACTGTCAATTTTGGACGCAGCACATGCTCCCCCGGCCGCTGTCGTGAGCAGCCCCCTACCCCCGCACCCCTCGCCTGCTACACGTCGCCGCAAGCAGACAGCGGGTACGACCCCTGTTTCTCTCTCAGGCTGCATCTCGTTTTGTAAAAACTGTGTTGATTTATCTATGCCTATGTGATCGGCCTTTACTGACATGTACTGGTACTTTGGATCGAATTCGCAGACGCGCGGCCTCCTCAGCAGCAATACTGCGCTGCTTCATCTCCAAACACCACATGCGGTGGCGTTCGTCTGGGCGCGCACCTCGCCTTCACCTGCAAAGGTATACGTGCACAGTGCCTTCCTCCCATCTTCGTGTAGATTCAGAGTTCCGTTGTATTAGCCATAGCTTTTCGCTTTGCAGTGCCATATTTCCACTTCACCGTTTTTCTAAGTTGTTGCTGTACTTTGATTTTGTACGCAGTTGTGGGACACGCTCCCCTGGGCGCCGTCTTCAGCAGCCTCCCACGCCCCTCCCCACCTCGACGTAAGAATCCTTTGTCTTTTCCACACTGTTTATTGTCGTTTGAGTTCATTTTCGCTCGGCTTTGTGAGAGTTGAGGACTTTAACGCTGAACTTTCTTTATCGCTTCGCTGATATGCAGGCAAACTTCAAGAGCTGAAGTGCGATCCGTTTTCACTGGGAAGCGGCTTGGTCTCAGCATGCGGGGATGACCAGCATCCATCCCTGCCATGCTGCGAATACATCGTTAACACAGTCGAGGAAGACTGTGTTTGCGATGTCATTGAGGTCCCTGAGGTGATGGGTGCAGCTATTGGGGTCTCTAGGATATGGTCGTTTTACCGTATCTGTGGGGGCACCAGGGCAGTTCCCGCCGATACGACAGTATGCCGTGAGCAGTCCCCACCCCCTCCTCCTCCGGTGAGTCCACCGCCCCCGCCACCATCCCAGGGACCCCCAGCCACCACGGATGACTCTGCTATGAACAAATATATGGACAAGATCACTCATACGCTGACTGAGTCCATCGTTAGTTCTTATGCCATGGGGGGGGTTGCTGGTCGTGTCAGTTGGTACTGGCATCGCCGTGTGGGCTTGGAAGCAGTACTCAGATAAGCACAGTATGTTTAAGTTCTTATTAAATATTCTTTTTGTTATAATGAATGCAATCAACCTTACCTTATACTCCCTCCGTTCCGAATTACTTGTCGCAGGTATTGATATATCTAGATGTATTTTAGTTCTAGATACATCCATTTCTGCGACGAGTAATTTGGAACGGAGGGAGTATGATATTAACTGACCTCATTTATGAATTACTAACACTGTGCAGGAGAGCCGGGGCAACATCCTCATGGAGTGGTTGAGATGCCGCCAGTACAGAACATACGGCAGTCTTCCATCATCGGCACTGCAGCTACACGTCATCGGAGGCAAGTGGCACCAGCGCCGACCACTGTTCCCACCGCGTCACCGGTCTCAACTGCGAGCGCCCCGCCCGTCCCGGCTGCGACTGCCCCACCGGAGCCAGTTCAGCCTCGCGCCAGCCGGGTAGCGATAGCAGAGTAGGGATCTGGTTTTGCGTTGGGTGTCAAGAAGAATTTGCGAAGCGAACTTCCTGATCCATTCTAGCCGAACTTCATTCAGCCTTGTACTGTTGTGAAACTCAGTCTCTTGGATGCTGTTTCGTACTTGATGAGATATTTTATCCGTTTTGTGATACACTGCATTGTGTGTTGTTGAAATTGCCTCTTTTTCTGTGATGTACACTGCATTGATGAGATATTTCCCCTTGAAAAATTTGGTGTTTCGTCAACGTGGATGGGCCTTAACTTAACGACTGCACGTGTTATTCTTTTTTCGATGTCTTCAATTCCAGTGGCTCGACGATTTTCCTCGCGGTGGCGTGCTCGCTGCACGACTTTATGGATTGGGTTTTGGAATAAAACAGTTCACCTTCCTGTGAATCACACCATGCCGTGCTCACATGTATGGCTGGGCGTGGTGCGTGGCAGGTTAAAAACATGACTCAACCTGACCTGATATGGATACTGCCGCAAGATTCCCTACACTGTTGCCACGAATTTCACTGTTGGCATCTCCATCTCCTATGGTCAAACCGAGCAGTTCAAACCATATTTTTTCCGCAAAACGGAATCAAACCAGGAGAGATTTGCGGGAGTCCAGACACGAGTCACGTAGAACTTCAACACGGCGGCCCACCCAAAACAGAGGTGCAGCCCGCACTTTTGTAGTTGGTCGCATTGTTTCCGCACAAACTTCCTCACTCTTTTCTTCCTTCCCGCGGAAAATGAAAAAAAAACATATCGTTCTTAGAAATTGTGGAATTTGACTCAGTTAGAGCTATGGTTTAGTATCCTCTCCACCCCGTTCCCGCCCTTTTCCCCTACTCTCTTCTTTCCTCCCGCGCCGACGCATGGAGCCGGAGGAGACCCTGCCAGAGATGGTGGTTGTGGAGGATCCGAGCATCGCGCTCGCCCGGAAGATCAACTCGGCGACACGGCAAAATCGCCGCATCAAAGCGAAGGCCGCAAAGGTGGAAATGCTCAAGAAGCAGAAGGTCGACGGAGGGCGTGGTGGTCGTCGTGCCCGCCTCCCTCGCCGACCGTTCTGACGCCGCCATGGCCGGAGCATTACAAGGCCACGTACTACTACGCCGCCAAGCAGCTGGGTAGGCAGTCCCCGGCATCCGTGGCCAGACAAGTGCCCTACATTTGCGACGTCAACGTGACGCCGCTGCTTTTCTCAGAGTGTTCATCGCCGCAGCGGACGCGGGCGCCTGTTTGGGGAGCGGATGGGTGCCCGTATGTTGTTTGTTGGTATGTCGAAAGCGGGCGAGCCGGCGTACGACATCGCGGGACAGGGAGATGTTCGACATGATCCACGAGGGAAACAGAGGAGGAGGTGGCTATGAGGACTGGCAAGTGGATTACTCGGAGCCCACCCAGTATGACACCTACACCCAAACGGGCACGCGGCAGGGCTACACCTAGTCCAACACCTACACCCAGCCGGGCACGGAGCAGGACAACACCCAGTCCGGCACTAACACCCGGCTGGGCGGGGACTACACAGCAGCAGGGTTGGGCCGCTGGATAGCAAGAGGAGGACGACGAGGACGATGATCCAGATGATTTTTGTGGCGATACGAAGAAGGGGTAGAGGAGAAAGCTTCAACATGCATGGTTGGCCACTAGTCTCGACCCGATCCATGGCACTGAGCAAAAGGGCATAACTTTTTGGGCCAACATTTACACTTGGTTCCATAAACACATGCATTTCACGCCCTACTCCGACGCGGTCATCCGCAACCGTGAATCTAAGGCACTCAATCATTGATGGTACACCATTGAAGAGGCCATGTGGAAATATTGCGGACACTTGAGGCAACTCATCGCACGGTGGCCTAGTGATGCACAAATCATCGAGCAAGTAAGTTCACTTGTTGCATATGCATTGTTGTGTAGATCATTTGTAGCCGGATATGCATTGTTTTGTTGATAATTTGTAGCTGGATATGTATGCATAGTTTTGTAGCCGAATATGTATGCATAGTTTTGTAGCCGGATATGCGTGATTTTGTAGCCGGATTTGCATAGTTTTCTAACCGGATATATGTATGCACAGTTTTTTAGCCAGGTTGAAAATGAACTTTGATAAATCAGTTTTAGTCCCTATAAATGTTCCCAGGGAAACCACAACCAGACTTCTTTCTGCCTTGGGATGCAAGGTGGGAAAAATCCTTGCACATACTTAGGACTACCACTAAGTACTCACAGACTCAGAATTAAGATTTTACCCCTATCTGTCAAAAAAATTGAAAGAAGGCTTACTGGATGTTCCTCTATTCTTGACTATGATGAAAGGCTCCTCTTAATTAAGTTTGTTTTCGCTGCTTTGTCAATCTTCTTCATGAGTACTCTGACCATGCCAGTAGCCATCACAGAACAGATCAAAAGATTCCTCGTAAACTTCCCGTGGAGAAAATTTGGACAGGATGAGACTGGTCTTGCTCTCTGTCGGTGTCAAAACCGGTAGACCTCGGGGTAGGGGGTCTTGAACTATGAATCTTGGATCGGTAGTAACAGGAACGAAGGAGACGATATTTACGCATGTTCAGGCCCTCTTTATGGAGGTAAAACCTTACGTCACGCTCTTGTTTATATTGATGATGATGTACCGAGTACAAGCTTGATCTACCTCGAGATCGTTAGTTGTGTTCTAACCCTAGGGCTAGGTGAATGTAATTGTGATCCCCCCTCTACGGGCTAAACCCCTTGGCTTATATACACACACCAGATAGGGTATCAAGGGTTACATAGTCGGTACCCAGGGACACGTACGAAGGCAGCAGGAGATGTCTTGGCGTATACGTCAAGTCTTCGGTAGATGTAGTCTTGATCACGTCCAGATGTATAGCTTTTAGAGTCCACCCAAAGGAAAGTGAGGGCCTACATGCCCAGCCCGAGGACTATGGGCCGACTAGGTTGCACTAGTAGAAAACAGGGCTTTGGACCAGGCCAGAAAAGGGCATTAATCCCAGTTCCCCTACGAACCGGGACTAATGGGTGCATCAGTCCTGGTTCGTGAGGCCAGGGCGCCGGCCGGGCCTGGGGGGCCATTGGTCCCGGTTCGTCTGACCCCATTGGTCTCGGTTCCAGGCACGAACCGGGACCAATGGGCCTCGCTCCTGGCCCACAACCTTTAGTCCCGGTTGGTGGCTGGAACCGGGACCAAATGTGGTCCTTTAGTCCCGGTTCTAGCCACAAACCAGGACTAAAGAGAAGCCTATATATAGTGCCCGCGCGCTCAGCACAGCTCACTGCTCTGTTATTTTGGGGGGAGGTGTGTGAGAGGTGTGTTGTGCTCTAGCTCACCTCCTATGCACATGAGGTGTTCGATGAAATGCCCGAGCCACACTTAAGCTTTCTCCTCTCGAAGCTCCTTGTCCAAGCTCCATTTTCCTCAAGATTTGTCTAGGTTTGGCGGCCCGTCCTGTCCCGTTCCCGTCCTCACCGCCGTCGATCGCCCGCGCCGATCTCGTCGCTGGCACCACCGTGGTGAGCCTCTTGTTCTTATCTTCTTTCTAAAAGAAAAAAAGTTCTTACTTGTATGATTTAGATAGATACTTGTGTAATTTTCTTACTTTTATTATTGTTTGTTATTATATAGTGCGATGGTTTTGCTATCCGCCTCCGTCGGCCCTCGTCCTGTCTATGATTCGGATGTGGTATATATTATCTTTTATAACTATTTGGTTCATTTAGTGTTTATGACAATTATGCCGACCAACGTGACATAGATGTTTTTATCTAGGAGGTATGTGAACCGGAAATTCCAACCGACCCTATTGTTGAGAGGTTAAATTTAGTTGAAGAAGAAAACAATTACCTGAAGAAAAAATTAAAAAGAATTGAGGAGGAGAAGATGAGATTGGAGTTGCATGTTGCGGATGTCGTCGATGATCACAAGATCAAGATGGATGCAATGCGCTTGAAGATTAGAAATATTAGAAAATATGCCATTCATACCGAGGCTTGGTATCATTATGCCGTTGGATCAATTGTTACCTTAGTTGCGATTATGTTCGCATTTGTTGTTGCATTGAAATGTTTTACATAGTTTCAATGTATGGTTTAATTAGATGCTCTAGAGAGCTATATGTTGTTCAATGAGAACTATATATGTATGAACTCTATGTATTTATTTTTTCAGTAATAACATTTGATCACTACTGTACTTTGGTTTTAATGTGATGATGAACTTCTATTAATTTGGTCACTTCTGTATTCATGATGTTCTGTAATGGTTTTTGACATACTTAATTATATATAATGCACGCAGATGAACCGGCAATGGATGTACGGTAACAGACGCACCTCTGAGTACATTAAGGGCGTGCATAATTTTCTCGAAGTGGCTGAGGCAAACAAGCAGAATGGTTTTACGTGTTGTCCATGCCCTATATGTGGGAATATAAAGTCTTACTCTGACCGGAAAATCCTTCACACCCACCTGCTTTATAAGGGTTTCATGCCACGCTATAATGTTTGGACCAAGCACGGAGGAAGAGGGGTTATGATGGAAGACAACGAAGAAGAAGAGGATGATGACAACTATGTGCCTCCTGAATACGATGATGTTGCAACGGGGGAAGCTGAAGATCAAGAGGAACCAGACGATGTGCCCGATGATGATCTTCGCCGAGTCATTGTTGATGCAAAGAGACAATGCGAAAGTGAAAAGGAGAAGTTGAAGTTCGATCGCATGTTAGAGGATCACAAAAAAGGGTTGTACCCGAATTGCGAAGATGGCAACACAAAGCTCGGTACCACACTGGAATTGCTGCAATGGAAGGCAGACAATGGTGAATCTGACAAAGGATTTGAGAAGCTACTAAAAATATTGAAGAAGAAGCTTCCAAAGGATAACGAATTGCCCGACAGTACGTACGGAGCAAAGAAGATTCTATGCCCTCTAGGATTGGAGGTGCAAAAGATACATGCATGCCCTAATGACTGCATCCTCTACCGCGGTGCGTACGAGGATTTGAACGCATGCCCGGTATGCGGTGCATTGCGGTATAAGATTAGATGAGATGACCCTGGTGATATTGATGGCGAGCACCCCAGGAAGAGGGTTCCTGCCAAGGTGATGTGGTATGCTCCTATAATACCACGGTTGAAACGTCTGTTCAGAAACAAAGAGCATGCCAAATTGATGCGATGGCACAAAGAGGACCGTAAGAAAGATGGGAAGTTGAGAGTACCCGCTGACGGGTCGCAGTGGAGAAAAATCGAGAGAAAGTGGGGGGACTTTGCAGGTGATGCAAGGAACGTATGGTTTGGTTTAAGCGCGGATGGCATTAATCCTTTTGGGGAGCAGAGCAGCAATCATAGCACCTGGCCCGTGACTCTATGTATATATAACCTTCCTCCTTGGCTGTGCATGAAGCGGAAGTTCATTATGATGCCAGTGCTCATCCAGGCCCTAAGCAACCCGGCAACGATATTGATGTGTACCTAACGCCATTAGTTGAAGAACTTTTACAGCTGTGGAATGGAAAAGGTGTACGTGTGTGGGATGAGCACGACGAGCAGGAATTTGACCTACATGTGTTGCTGTTTGTAACCATCAATGATTGGCCTGCTCTCAGTAACCTTTCAGGACAGACAAACAAGGGATACCACGCATGCACGCACTGTTTAGATGACACCCAAAGTATATATTTGGACAAATGCAGGAAGAATGTGTACCTGGGGCATCGTCGATTTCTTTCGACCAACCATCAATGTCGAAAGAAAGGCAAGCATTTCAAAGGCAAGGCAGATCACCGGAACAAGCCCGCCGTCCGTACTGGTGATCACATACTTGCTATGGTCAATGATTTACAAGTAATATTTGGAAAAGATCCTGGCGGACTATCTGTTCCGAATGACGCTGAGGGACGTGCACCCATGTGGAAGAAGAAATCTATATTTTGGGACCTACCCTACTGGAAAGACCTAGAGGTCCACTCTGCAATCGACATGATGCACGTGACGAAGAATCTTTGCATGAACCTGCTAGGCTTCTTGGGCGTGTATGGGAAGACAAAAGATACACCGGAGGCACGGGAGGACCAGCAACGTGTGCACGAAAAAGACGGCATGCCTCCAAAGCAGTACGAAGGTCCTGCCAGCTACGCTCTTACCAAAGAAGAGAAGGAAATCTTCTTTGAATGCCTGCTCAGTATGAAGGTCCCGTCTAGCTTCTCGTCGAATATAAAGGGAATAATAAATATGGCAGAGAAAAAGTTTCAGAACCTAAAGTCTCATGACTGCCACGTGATTATGACGCAGCTGCTTCCGGTTGCATTGAGGGGGCTTCTACCGGAAAACGTTCGATTAGCCATTGTGAAGCTATGTGCATTCCTCAATGCAATCTCTCAGAAGGTGATCGATCCAGAAATCCTACCAAGGTTAAGGAGTGATCTGGCGCAATGTCTTGTCAGTTTCGAGCTGATGTTCCCACCATCCTTCTTCAATATCATGACGCACGTCCTAGTTCATCTAGTCAACGAGATTGCCATTCTGGGCCTTGTATTTCTACACAATATGTTCCCCTCTGAGAGGTTCATGGGAGTCTTAAAGAAATATGTTCGTAACCGTGCTAGGCCAGAAGGAAGCATCTCCATGGGCCATCAAACAGAGGAGGTCATTGGGTTTTGTGTTGACTTCATTCCTGACCTTAAGAAGATTGGTCTCCCTCAATCGTGGTATGAGGGGAGACTGACTGGAAAAGGCACGCTAGGAGCAGACTCAATAATATCTAGGGACGGGCATTCTTGGTCTCAAGCACACTACACAGTTCTACATAATTCTACCTTGGTGACCCTGTATGTCAATGAACACAAGAATATTCTGCGCTCCAAACACCCGGAGCAGTGTGGCGACTGGATTACATGTGAACACATCAGGACTTTCGGCAGTTGGTTGCAAACACGTCTCATGGGTGACAACGCTGTTTCTGATGAGCTGTACTCGTTGGCCAGGGGACCATCTTCGACTATATTGACTTACAAAGGGTACGAAATAAATGGGAATACATTTTACATGATCGCCCAAGATCAAAAGAGCACCAACCAAAACAGTGGTGTCCGCTTTGATGCAGCAACCAAGAGGGGAAAGGACACATATTATGGTTACATAGTGTACATATGGGAACTTGACTATGGACATGATTTTAAGGTCCCTTTGTTTCAGTGCAAATGGGTCAATCTGTCAGGAGGCGGGGTACAAGTAGACCCACAGTACGGAATGACAACAGTGGATCTGAACAATCTTGGGTACACAGACGAACCATTCGTCCTAGCCAATGATGTGGCGCAGGTTTTCTATGTGAAGGACATGTCTACCAAACCGAGAAAAAGAAAATATAAGGAAGCGAATACATCATACGATGAGCCAAAGTGCCACATAGTTCTTTCAGGAAAAAGAGACATCGTGGGAGTGGAGGGCAAGACAGATATGTCTGAAGATTATGAAAAGTTTCATGAAATTCCTCCCTTCAAAGTCAAGGCTGACCCAAGCACCCTGTTAAACGATGAAGATTATCCATGGTTACGGCGCAATAAGCAAAGGACACAAGCGAAGAAAAAGTGAAGACTTTCTCTCCAAAACCATCATGATGATGCCTTTGATCTAGAATATCACTGCAGTTACATGTGAAGAAATGAAATGCCTTTTGTAACAGATGAGTTTTCGTATGAAACCCTGATACTTCGAAAGAGATTGTCCATTTTGTACACGAAGTGCATCCAGCTTTTCATAATCTTCTCAACTTTTTAGCACATGCTATGTGGGTGAAATGATGATACCATGCCAACTTTCAACCTTTTCAGAGTTCATTTGTAGTGCTTTTCAATTTCAGGGTCATTTAGCTTTAAAAAATCAATTAATGCATGAAAAATACCAAATGAAGTCAGAAAGGGTTGAAAATTGATGATGTGGCTTTCAATGGTGCATTTTGAACACACGCAAAAGTCTGGAGTTCAAATAAGTTCAAAAAATGAAATCCCTTTGTAACAGATGAGTTTTCGTCCGAAACCCTGATACTTCAAAAGAGATTGTCCATTTTGTACACGAAGTGCATCCAGCTTCTGCCCTAACCCTCTCAACTTTTTAGCACATGCTATGTGGGTGAAATGATGATACCATGTCAACTTTCAACCTTTTCATAGTTCATTCATAGTGCTTTTCAATTTCACGGTCATTTAGCTCAAAGAATGAACTAATAGCAAAAAGAATGAACTAGAAAACTTTTATGAAACTCTAATAGCAAAAATAGTGAACTAAAAGAATGAACTAGAAAACTTTTATGAAACTCTAATAGCAAAAAGAATGAACTAGAAAACTTTAATGAAACTCTAATAGCAAATGGAATCAACTAAAAAGATTTTATAAACCTCTAGTATTTTTTAAACTAAAATTATATAAAATTTATGCAACTAAAATTATCAAAGTATTTTTTGTTCAAAACATTAATAGCAAAAAGAATTTTCATAAAGAAATTTTTTGTTAGAAACTTCAATAGCAAACTAAAATAACAAAATCTGTTTTTGAATAGAACAGACATTTAAAATAACCTAAAAATTACCAAATTGAATATAATGATAAAACATAGTAATATTAAATAGCAGGAAAAACAATCACTCAAAAATCTATTTTTATAGTGAAGTTATTCACAAACTAGTGATTCACACAAATTTCAAAGAATTCAAATTTGAAAACTGATGGCACTAACAGAAAGTTTATAATTTTTGTGACCTAAAAGCATAAAGAATCACTGAAAAACTCTAAGTATTTAGTTGTAAGTGGAAACAAAAGAAAATAAATAACGCAAAAAACAAAACAAAAAAACTGGAAAAAAAATAAAAAAAATACCGCCTACTGGGCCACCACGGCCTGAATACGACTAGAAACCCAACCAGATTGTTGGGCCAGGATTCAAGCCCGCAGAAGGCCCAGCAGGCCCACAGGCAGAGAGACAAGTTTAGGCCAGCAGGCCGGCCTGCAGTTGAGAGGAGCTCGAAGTGGCTGGCGCAGCGGCGCTTATAAACCACTCCGAGCCCCTCTCAGCTAGCGAGGCGGGACTAAACTTTTGGCCCCGGGCAGCACCAACCTTTAGTCCCGGTTGGTGGCACCAACCGGGACCAATGCTACCCTTTGGTCCTAGTTCGTGCCACCAACCGAGACCAAAGGTCTCTGCTTCCCGCCCTTTGGGCTGACGAAAAGAGACCTTTGGTCCCGGTTGGAGCCACGAACCGGGACCAAAGGGTAGCATTGATCCCGGTTGGTGCCACCAACCGGGACCAAAGGTGTGGGTATATAAGTCCACACTTAGAAAATTTCACAGTTTCATCGCAACTTCCCCCGATGACGCCGACCTCCTCGACGCCGCCAGGCTGCCCCGACGCCGTCCGCCGCCCACGCCGTTGCTGTCGCCATTGTCGTCCCCGAGCCCGTGGCCCTGCCCCTCCCCCGAGCCCACGCCGACGCCGTTCGCCGCCCACGTCGTCGCCGTTCGCCGCCCACGTCGTCGCCGTTCGCCGCCCCCCGAGCACGCCTGGCCGCGCCCCTGCCCCGGCCCGCCCCCACCGTCGCCGGCGCCGGCGCCCTCGCTGAGGGAGTCCTGGATTAGGGGGTCCTCGGGTGTCCGGACTATGTGATATGGGTCGGACTGATGGGTCGTGAAGATACAAGGCAGAAGACCTTCCCCCGTGTTCGGATAGGACTCTCCTATGCGTGGATGGTAAGATTGGCGTCCGGATATGTAATTTCCTTCTTCTGCAAGCCGACTCTGTACAACCCTAGGCCCCTCCAGTGTCTATATAAACCGGGGGGTTTAGTCCGTAGAGGCTATCAGAATTCATACAAGCTAGACTTCTAGGGTTTAGCTATCATGATCTCGAGGTAGATCAACTCTTGTAACCCCTATACTCATCAAATATAATCAAGCAGGACGTAGGGTTTTACCTCCATTAAGAGGGCCCGAACCTGGGTAAACATCGTGTTCCCTGTGTCCCTTGTTACCTTCGATCCTCAGACGCACAGTTCGGGTCCCCCTACCCGAGATCGGCTGGTTTTGACGCCGACATTGGTGCTTTCATTGAGAGGTCTGCTGTGTCATCGCCAGAAGGTTCGATGGCTCGTTCGATCATCGACAACGATGCTGTTTCCGAGGAAACTTTCCTCCCGGTCAACTTTTCATGTTTGGCGGCTTTGCTCTGCGTGCCAATTCAATTGGCCACCTTGAACAGATCGATAGCTACGCCCCTGGTCATCAGATCAGGTTCTGAAATCTAAATTACGTCACTGATATCCGAGGAGACTTAATCTTTGAAGGATTCTCGGCCCCGACCGCTCCCCACCTACAAGAAGGAAGCCCATCGGATCCACTATCTGGCCTCGTGCGAGAGTCAGCTATCATCCCTGCCCTGGCCTTAGATCCAGAGCAGACCACCTCATCCAAAGATGGGAGTTTGAAACCCACCGGACTCTCTCCTACTACGGAGCTCTTTGCCGGAGACCCAGAGGCGACCATATCTTTGGCAAGCCTAGAATCAAGCGGGACTCTCCCTGTCCTCGGAGAGCCGAACTCGCCCCTGGGGGCTAGCTCCGAACTCTCAAGGTCTTCGCCCATTGAGCACAGCTAGGTGTCATGTACCATGCCTAGCTCCGCAGGACCTCAGTTCCTCGTCCGGCCTTCTCTGCTAAACGTGGCCCTGGACTTAATGCGACCTCTCGCCATTACGGAAGTATCACCTCCGAACTATGCCCAGCCCGGATTAGGGGCCGAGAGTGGGGAATTTTACGTCCCACCCACCACCCACTTAATAGCCACTGTCGAGTACTTGACCGACATGCTAAATTATGCCTCCGAAGACATCGACGGTATGGACGACGATGCCGGAGATGAACTAGGCCAAAACCCGCCATTTACCGGGCGCTGGACGGCCAATTCCACCTACGATGTGTATATGGTAGATACACCCAAAAAGGACGACGACGACGACAACAAGGATCCGATTGAGGACAAGCCCATCGAGGCACCACCAAAACGTCGATGTCAGCGGCGCCTATCAAAATCGCGCCGCGAAAAGGAAAGCAATACCGACACCGGAGACAATAACACTCCGGATGATGCCGAAGATCCCGAAGACCCCGCCGAGCCTGAGTCCGAACATGATGAATGGGAGGAGGGACAAGTTAACCCCGATGAGCCGGTCGGGAATGAGGATTCGGAGGATAGTAACTATCTACCGATCTCAGAGGAGGATGTCAGCCTTGGCAACAAAGACTTTATCGTGCCAGAGGAACCCCTCGAACAAGAGCGTTTTAAGCGACAGCTCATCGCAACTGCGAGGAGCCTAAAAAAGAAACAGCAACAGCTTCAAGCCGAACAGGATACGCTCAACGACAGATGGACACAGGTCCTAGCTGCCGAGGAATATGGCCTCGAGCGCCCAAAAAAGAGTAATCCGAAGCGTCGGCTACTGCCACAATTCGATGACGAGGCCCTTGAGCCAATACCGTCAAGATATAATCACACTGATGAACCAGACCGACCACCATGTGGACGAGACAAAGCGGCTGCTTATGCCGAACACCAGCCCGCACCACCTCGCCGTCGAGGCAAGGAGGTAACGGCTCCGGGCTACACCTATGACTTACGCCAGGACCTGGACAATAGAGCTGGTCAGGCCAGGTCAATCTATGGATCAAGGGGGCGCGCTCCAACGCGAGATGACGGCCATTAAGCCTGGCGCGATAAGCATAACCTCACCCGGGCTGAATACCGAACACCGATGTCATCCGAACTCCGTCGTGACGTTGCCCGATACAGAGGCGCCGCACACCCCTTATGCTTTACCGATGAGGTAATGCAGCACCAGTTCCCAGAAGGATTTAAACCCATAAACATTGAAGCATACGATGGAACGATAGATCCCGTGGTATGGATTGAAGATTTTCTTCTCCAAATTCACATGGCTCGCGGTGACGATCTCCTCGCCATTAAATACCTCCCCCTAAAGCTAAAAGAACCAGCACGGCACTGGTTAAACAGCGTCCCAGAGAACTCTATTGGCAGCTGGGAAGATTTGGAGGATGCATTTTGAGACAACTTCCAAGGTACTTATGTCCCGCCACCGGACGCTGATGACCTTAGTCACATAGTCCAGCAACCCGGAGAGTCAGCCCGCAAACTCTGGACTCGGTTCTTAATTAAAAAGAACCAAATCATCGACTGTCCGGACGCCGAAGCCCTAGCGGCCTTTAAACATAGCGTCCGCGATGAATGGCTAGCCCGACACCTCGGCCAAGAAAAGCCGAAGTCCATGGCAGCCCTTACCGCACTCATGACCCACTTCTGCGCGGGAGAAGACAACTGGTTAGCTCGTCGAAGCAACAGCACCAGCGACCCCGGCACCTCCGAAGCCAGAGACGGCAACGGACGGCCGCGACGTAACAAGCACAAGCATCGGAACAACAATGAAGAAACCAAAGATACAGCGGTCAACGCCGGATTCAGCGGTTCTAAACCCGGTCAGCGGAAGAAGCCATTCAAAGGAAATAGGGACGGGCCATCCAATTTAGACAAAATACTCGATCGGCCTTGCCAGATTCATGGTACCCCCGACAAGCCTGCAAATCATTCCAACAGGAACTGTTGGGTCTTCAAACAGGCCGGTAAGTTAAATACCGAACATAAGGGGAAAGGGCCGCCAAGCGAGGACGATGACGAGCCCCGCCCACCGAACACAGGGGGCAGAAGAAATTTCCCCCTGAGGTAAAAACAGTGAATATGATATACGTCACTCATATCCCCAAGAGGGAGCGCAAGTGCGCGCTAAGGGATGTCTACGCCGTAGAGCCGGTTGCCCCAAAATTCAATCCTTGGTCGGCTTGTCCGATCACCTTCAATCGCAGGGACCACCTGACCAGTATCCGTCATGGAGGTTCGGCTGCCCTGGTCCTCGATCCAATCATCAATGGATTCCATCTCACTCAAGTCCTCATGGACGGCGGCACCAGTCTTAACTTGATTTATCAAGACACTGTTCGTAAAATGGGTATTGACCCGTCAAGAATCAAGCCTAGTAACACCACCTTTAAAGGAGTGATACCCGGCGTAGAGGCCCGCTGCACGGGTTCTTTAACATTGGAAGTAGTCTTCGGTTCACCGGATAACTTCCAAAGCGAAGACTTGATCTTCGACATTGTCCCCTTTTGCAGTGGTTATCATGCACTGCTCGGACGAACCGCCTTCACCCGCTTCAATGCAGTCCTGCACTATGCTTACTTAAAGCTCAAGATGCCCGGACCATGCGGCGTTATAACAGTCAATGTAAATATGGAGCGCTCCATCCATACCGAGGAGCATACCGCGGCCCTGGCAGCCGAGGTACAGAGCGGCCTTATCAAGCCGAACACTTCATCGGCCATCAAGCCCCCGGACACTGTTAAACGAGTCCGGCCTACTCTGCAGAACGACAGCTTGGTAAATCCATAGCAGGACTAGCAGTCCCGCCTCCGTCAATTACCCCATCTAACCGCGGCATATGTACCGCGTGTGCATAACTACGCACTTAAAATACCTTGGGCAACGACGGAGGCACATTGCGGACGAGGTTCATAGTGCGGCTCGACCCTATTTGGACCTTAACCTTTTCCCCTTCCTTTTTTTCCTGTCCTATTACAGGTTCGTTAAAACCTAATTATCTGACGGTCGCACAAGGGCTCTTTCACAGGCCCCTTCTATACACGCGATCGTCAATTTCTCCTCTCAAAGGATTCGACACCAAGGTAACAGTGGCGCAGACGTGCGGCAGGGTGTCAAGGGAATCTTCAAGAATACCTTTTCTTTTTTCGGCCCTGTATACAGCTTCCCCTTGCGTACAAATTCTCGGCATGTAAAATAGCCTTGATCTTTATGGCATTATCTGTAATAGCACGTTTTGATGTACCAATCAGATTATAATGGAAATAGTTTTTCACCAACCTCTATTCGGCATTGGTTTATTTCATACATCTGTATTCCTTCTTTGCGTCAGATTGCCATATATACTTTGGTACGGCTTAAATGCCAGGGGCTCTATTCGGCCACACATATTTTTCAACAAGTCCGAACACTTCTAGAGTATACTTTGGCGTCCCGAATATTGCATTATATGCATCAGCTCCAAATCATGTCTTTGGTCAATAGTTGGGTTGCTCGGCTCCTGTGATTACTACCTTACGTTCCATTTGTTCGGCTAGGGTAGTAAAGGGAGAACTATTGCGATTGTGTTTCTGGCTCGTCCGGTCAAACACCTCAGTAGAGAAAGCCAAAAACTGACTGTCATGATACGACGAGAGCTGGTCGGCGATTCGGCGACTTGTTATAAATCTCTTGCGATTTTTCCGTATTACACGAAGGACTGGCCTCCGTCCAGTCACACGCCTAAGGCATCCCAATTCCGATAGCCACATACGCACCAGGGGCTAGTACTTAGTCCCACCGTCAAACTCCTATGGCTAAGTGAAAGTGATAAAGCCACATAGTCTGATTGCCTGGTTCGCTGCGCAGACACCTCCTTTACGGACCAAGACATTGGGTCAAGTGTGATCGTGCGCTATTCCGAACACCCCCGTAGCATCTACGTGGGGGCTGAAGCCGACGACTGGCAAACTCTCAGAATTAAAAAACAACCGCACAGGAGGAAAACAATTTCAGATAAAAGCATACATAGATTACATGCCTTGGTTCATAACACAAAGTCTGGATAAACATATTACATTCACTCAAATATGACATCCTTTGAGCATTGTCCCTCTACTATTCGGGCACCCTCCAGGACGTCGTCAAAGTACCGCTCTGGCTTGCGGTGGTCCTTGCCTTCGGGTCGGCCCTCGGTCGCCACGACGGTAGCCTTCATCTTCGCCCAGTGCATCTTGACACGGGCAAAGGCCATCCGCGCACCCTCTATGCATGCCGAGCGCTTTACAGCTTCAACTCGGGGCAGTGCGTCGGCGAGTCGCTACACCAGGCCGAAGTAGCTGCTAGGAGTGGGTTCGGTTGGCCACAGCCGGACTATGACGTCCTTCATGGCCAAACCGGACATCCTGTGCAGCTCTGCCAGTTGCATCATCTGGTTGTTCAATAGCGCCGGACGCTCTGGCACCAGGAACTGTGACCAGAATAGCTTATCCGTTGTGTTCCCCTCCTGGGCCCGAAAGAACTGTGCGGCGTCGGCAGCACTCTTCGGAAGATCCGCAAAGGTGTCTGGAGAACTCCACAGTCGAGTGAGCAAGGCATATCTTTGATCGCCAAATATACTCTGCAAAAGAAAGGGCTTACCAGCCGCTATCTATTCAGCCTGTCGGATCTCCTCTCGAGCCGCGTGGAGCTTGGTCCGCGCCTCTTTGGCCTCTGATACGTCTCCAACGTATCTACTTTTCCTAACGCTTTTCCTCTTGTTTTGGACTCTAATTTGCATGATTTGAATGAAACTAACCCCGGACTGACGTTGTTTTCAGCAGAACTACCATGGTGTTGTTTTTGTGCAGAAATAAAAGTTCTCGGAATGGAACGAAACTTTGCGAGGAATTTTTATACAATAAATAAGAATTTCTGGAGCCAAGACCTACCAGAGAGGGGCACCTGGGTGGGCACAACCCACCAGGGCGCGCCCCCTCTCCTAGCGCGCCCAGGTGGGTTGTCCCCACCTGGTGGCCCCGCAGACGCCAACCCTGATACTATAAAATCACATATTTCCAGAAAAAAATCAGGAAGAAAGAATTATCGTGATCCAAGAGACGGAGCCGCCGCCACCTCTTGT
>JAAAWM010012009.1:142500-143671 GCA_036873465.1 Thinopyrum obtusiflorum
TTTTAAAGAACCTGTAATAGGAGAAAAAAGATCAAAGAAAAAAAGGTTAAGGTCAAATACGGTCAAGCCGCACTATAGACCTTGTTCGCAGTGTGCCTGCATCGTTGCCTAGGGTATTTTGGGTGCGTAATTATGCGCATGCGGTACATATACCGCGGTTGTGTGGGGCTATTGACGGAGGCGAGACTACTAGTCTAGCTCCGGATTCACTTAGCTGTCATTATGCAGAGTAGGCCGGACTTGTTTACCTGTGTCCGGGGGCTTGATGGTCTATGAGGCATTCGGCCTGATGAGGCCGCTCTGTACTTCAGCCACAAGGGCTGCTGTATGCTCCTCAGTACGGAGGGAGCACTACATATTTCCATTAACTGTGATGATACCGTGGAGTCCAGGAATTTTGAGCTTTAAGTAAGCATAATGCGGGACTACATTGATGCGGGCGAAGGTGGTTCATCCGAGCAGTGCATGGTAACCACTGCGGGAGGGGACGATATCGATGATCAAGTCTTCGCTTCGGAAGTTATCCGGTGAACCGAAGACTACTTCCAATGTTAAGGAACCCGTGCAACGGGCCTTGACGCCGGGTATCACTCCTTTAAAGGTGGTGTTACTAGTCTTGATTCTTGACGAGTCAATACCCATTTTTCGGACAGTGTCTTGATAGATCAGGATAAGACTGTTGCCGCCGTCCATAAGGACCCGGGTGAGATGGTATCCATTGATGATTGGATCGAGGACCAGGGCTGCCGACCCTCCATGATGGATACTGGTCGGGTGGTCCCTACGATCGAAGGTGATTGGGCAAGCCGACCACGGGTTGAATTTAGGGGCGACAGGCTCTACGCGTAGACGTCCCTTAGCGCGCGTTTGCGCTCCCTCTCGGGGATATGCATGACATAGATCATATTCACTGTTTTTACCTCAGGGGGAAATTTCTCTTGTCCCCCTATGCTCAGTGGGCGGGGCTCTTCATCATCCTCGCTTGGCGGCCCTTTCCCCTTATGTACGATATTTAACTTGTTGGTCTGTTTAAAGAGCCAATAGTTTCTGTTGGAATAATTGGCGGGCTTGTCAGGGGTGCCATGAATCTGGCAAGGGCGAAGGAAATGTAATATATTTATCCAAACTTCGTGTTATGAACCAGGGCTTGCAGTATGTGTATGTTTTTTTT
>JAAAWM010012010.1:0-144139 GCA_036873465.1 Thinopyrum obtusiflorum
TTGCTTTACTTTATCACTATGCTTAGCGATAGTTGTAGAAGCAATAGTTGGCGGGGGGTCCGGATCTGAACTCAGGAGCGGCCGCCCATTTGGCGCCGCGAGGTTCGGTGATGTAGAACCACTCCTGCTGCCAGACCTTGATGGTCTCCACAAAGACCCCTTTAGGCCAAATGGTGTTGGGGAGTTTGCTCACCATGGCACCGCCGCACTCCGCATGCTACCCGTCGACCACCTTCGGCTTCACATTGAAGACTTCTAGCCATAGGCCGAAGTGTGGGGGGATGCGGAGTAGTGCCTCGCACACGACGATAAACGCCGAGATGTGGAGGAAAGAATTTGGGGCTAGATCATGGAAATGTAGCCCGTAGTAGAACATGAGACCACGGACAAAGGGGTGGAGGGGAAACCCTAGTCCGCAGAGGAAGTGGGGAATGAATACAACCCTTTCGTCGGGCTCCGGAGTGGGTATGACTTGATCCTTGGCTGGGAGCCTGTGCGCGATTTCCGCGGACAGATATCCCGCCCCCCCGGAGCTCCTTGATGTCCTTCTCTGTGACGAAGGAGGCCTCCCACTTGCCCTTCGAGCCAGATCCAGACATGACTGGAGAGGTTGGCGGCGGTGGGAAAGATTGAAGCTTGGGCGTTGGAGCTTGAGGATGGGAAAACAGGAGAAGGAAGAAGGCGTGGGGAAAAAAGAGGGATCTTTATCCACTTATATAGGCAATGAATATCAAGCGCCCGCCCCTCAAGCCTTAAAACTCACCTGTTCCCAATGGGTCGTGCGAAGGGCACGGTTGGATTACCCAAACCCGTATTAATAAGGATCCCGCAATAAGTGGGCACGGTCTCCGCTTTGACGAGACGTGTCGATGGAGGCCGTGGTTCGAGACGCGAAGCGGGATGCCGAATTTTTTTTGAAATGATAAAAAGACTAGACATAACATTTCACCGAAAAAGTTGTCAGTTGATAGACACTACTTTGGCTAAGCATTTTACCTTCGTGGTTGAGGGTTGTGATTGTCATGCAGAGCCGGATACAGTTCTTTTATTCAGAAGATCGCTTTGGAGTATTCAGGGGAGGAACCCGCCGTGCAATGCCGAAGATAATCTGCGCACCAAACATGTCGTCATTGAAGACTGGTTCAGGGGCTACTGAGGGAGTCCTGGATTACGGGGTCCTCGGGTGGCCGGGCTATGTGTCATGGGCCGGACTGATGGGCTGTAAAGATACAAGATAGAAGACCTTTCCTCATGTCCGGGTGGGACTCTCCTTTGTGTGGATAGCAAGTTTGGCGTCCGGATGTGTAGTTTCCTTCCTCTGTAAACCGACTCTGTACAACCCTAGCCCCCTTTGGTGCCTATATAAACCGGAGGGCTTGGTCCGTGGAGGCCGTCATAACAATTATAGGCTAGACATCTAGGGTTTAGCCATTGCGATCTCGAGGTAGATCAACTCTTGTAACCCCCATACTCATCAAATACAATCAAGCAGGACGTAGGGGTTTACCTCCATTAAGAGGGCCCGAACCTGGGTAAACATCATGTTCCCTTTGTCCCTTGTTACCTTCGATCCTTAGACGCACAGTTTGGGACCCCCTACCCAAGATCGGCCGGTTTTGACACCGACAGCGCCCCCTTGGCTGCCTCTCCTCCCCTCCAACCTATATATATGAAGGGGGGCACCGCTAGAACACACACCAATAACTGTTAGGCGTGTGCGGCGCCCCCTCCACAGTTTACGCCTCCGGTCATATTCACGTAGTGCTTAGGCGAAGCCCTGCGTAGATCACTTCACCATCACCGTCACCACGCCGTCGTGCTGATGAAACTCTCCCTTGACACTTTTCTGGATCAAGGGGGGGGGGGGGGGGGGGGGGGGGGGGGGGGGGGGGGGGGGGGGGGGGGGGGGGGGGGGGGGGGGGGGGGGGGGGGGGGGGGGGGGGGGGGGGGGGGGGGGGGGGGGGGGGGGGGGGGGGGGGGGGGGGGGGGGGGGGGGGGGGGGGGGGGGGGGGGGGGGGGGGGGGGGGGGGGGGGGGGGGGGGGGGGGGGGGGGGGGGGGGGGGGGGGGGGGGGGGGGGGGGGGGGGGGGGGGGGGGGGGGGGGGGGGGGGGGGGGGGGGGGGGGGGGGGGGGGGGGGGGGGGGGGGGGGGGGGGGGGGGGGGGGGGGGGGGGGGGGGGGGGGGGGGGGGGGGGGGGGGGGGGGGGGGGGGGGGGGGGGGGGGGGGGGGGGGGGGGGGGGGGGGGGGGGGGGGGGGGGGGGGGGGGGGGGGGGGGGGGGGGGGGGGGGGGGGGGGGGGGGGGGGGGGGGGGGGGGGGGGGGGGGGGGGGGGGGGGGGGGGGGGGGGGGGGGGGGGGGGGGGGGGGGGGGGGGGGGGGGGGGGGGGGGGGGGGGGGGGGGGGGGGGGGGGGGGGGGGGGGGGGGGGGGGGGGGGGGGGGGGGGGGGGGGGGGGGGGGGGGGGGGGGGGGGGGGGGGGGGGGGGGGGGGGGGGGGGGGGGGGGGGGGGGGGGGGGGGGGGGGGGGGGGGGGGGGGGGGGGGGGGGGGGGGGGGGGGGGGGGGGGGGGGGGGGGGGGGGGGGGGGGGGGGGGGGGGGGGGGGGGGGGGGGGGGGGGGGGGGGGGGGGGGGGGGGGGGGGGGGGGGGGGGGGGGGGGGGGGGGGGGGGGGGGGGGGGGGGGGGGGGGGGGGGGGGGGGGGGGGGGGGGGGGGGGGGGGGGGGGGGGGGGGGGGGGGGGGGGGGGGGGGGGGGGGGGGGGGGGGGGGGGGGGGGGGGGGGGGGGGGGGGGGGGGGGGGGGGGGGGGGGGGGGGGGGGGGGGGGGGGGGGGGGGGGGGGGGGGGGGGGGGGGGGGGGGGGGGGGGGGGGGGGGGGGGGGGGGGGGGGGGGGGGGGGGGGGGGGGGGGGGGGGGGGGGGGGGGGGGGGGGGGGGGGGGGGGGGGGGGGGGGGGGGGGGGGGGGGGGGGGGGGGGGGGGGGGGGGGGGGGGGGGGGGGGGGGGGGGGGGGGGGGGGGGGGGGGGGGGGGGGGGGGGGGGGGGGGGGGGGGGGGGGGGGGGGGGGGGGGGGGGGGGGGGGGGGGGGGGGGGGGGGGGGGGGGGGGGGGGGGGGGGGGGGGGGGGGGGGGGGGGGGGGGGGGGGGGGGGGGGGGGGGGGGGGGGGGGGGGGGGGGGGGGGGGGGGGGGGGGGGGGGGGGGGGGGGGGGGGGGGGGGGGGGGGGGGGGGGGGGGGGGGGGGGGGGGGGGGGGGGGGGGGGGGGGGGGGGGGGGGGGGGGGGGGGGGGGGGGGGGGGGGGGGGGGGGGGGGGGGGGGGGGGGGGGGGGGGGGGGGGGGGGGGGGGGGGGGGGGGGGGGGGGGGGGGGGGGGGGGGGGGGGGGGGGGGGGGGGGGGGGGGGGGGGGGGGGGGGGGGGGGGGGGGGGGGGGGGGGGGGGGGGGGGGGGGGGGGGGGGGGGGGGGGGGGGGGGGGGGGGGGGGGGGGGGGGGGGGGGGGGGGGGGGGGGGGGGGGGGGGGGGGGGGGGGGGGGGGGGGGGGGGGGGGGGGGGGGGGGGGGGGGGGGGGGGGGGGGGGGGGGGGGGGGGGGGGGGGGGGGGGGGGGGGGGGGGGGGGGGGGGGGGGGGGGGGGGGGGGGGGGGGGGGGGGGGGGCGAGGGATGTCTATCTAAGTGGGAGTTCTTAAGTAATATGATTAATTGAACTTGATTTATCATGGACTTAGTCCTCGTAGTATTTGCAAATTATGTCGTAGATCAATAGCTCGCGTATAGCTCCCCTGTTTTATTTTTGATATGTTCCTAGTGAAAACTAAGTTGAAAGATGATAGTAGCAATTATGCGGACTGGGTCTGTGATCTGAGGAATATTCTCATTGCCGCACAAAAGAATTATGTCCTTGATGCACCGCTAGGTGACAGACCTATTGCAGGAGCAGATGCAGACGTTATGAACGTTTGGCAAGCTCGATATGATGACTACTTGATAGTTTAGTGCACCATGCTTTACGGCTTAGAACCAGGACTTCAAAAACATTTTGAACGCCACGGAGCATATGAGATGTTCCAAAGAGATGAAACTGGTTTTTCAGACTCATGCCCATGTCGAGAGGTATGAGACCTCTGAAAAGTACTTTGCCTACAAGATGGAGGAGAATAGCTCAGCAAGTGAGCATGTGCTCAGAATGTCTGGGTACTACAATCTCTTGAATCAAGTGGGAGTTAATCTTCCAGATAAGATAGTGATTGACAGAGTTCTCTAGTCACTATCACCAAGTTACTAGAACTTCATGATGAACTATAATATGCAAGGGATGACGAAAACGATTCCCAAGCTCTTCGCGATGCTAAAATCAGTGAAGGTAGAAATCAAGAAATAGCATCAAGTGTTGATGGTTGACAAGACCACTAGTTTCAAGAAAAAGGGCGAGGGAAAGAAAGGGAACTTCAAGAAGAATGGCAAGCAAGTTGTCACTCCTGTGAAGAAGCCAAAAGATGGACCTAAGCCTGAAACTGAGTGCTTCTACTGCAAAGGAAATGGTCTCTGGAAGTGGAACTGCCCCAAATACTTGGCGGATAAGAAGGATGGCAAAGTGAACAAAGGTATATTTGATATACATGTTATTGATGTGTATTTTACTAGTGTTCATAGTAGCCCCTGGGTATTTGATACCGGTTCAGTTGCTAACATTAGTAACTCAAAATAGGAGTTGCAAAATGAACAGAGACTAGTTAATGACGAGGTGACGATGTGTGTTGGAAGTGATTCCAAGGTTGATAAGATCACCATCGCACACTCCCTCTACCTTCGGGATTAGTGTTGGACCTAAATAAATGTTATTTGGTGTTTGCGTTGAGCATGAATATGATTGGATCATGTTTATTGCGATACGCTTATTCATTTAAGTCAGAGAATAATTGTTGTTCTGTTTACATGAATAAAACCTTCTATGGTCATACATTCAATATAAATGGTTTATTGAATCTCGATCGTAGTGATACACATATTCATAATATTGATGCCAAAAGATGCAAAGTTGATAATGATAGTGCAACATATTTGTGGCACTGCCGTTTAGGTCATATTGGTGTAAAGCGCATGAAGAAACTCCATGCAGATGGGCTTTTGGAATCACTTGATTATGAATCATTTGATACTTGCGAACCATGCCTCATGGGCAAGATGACTAAAACTCCGTTCTCCGGAACAATGGAGCGAGCCAATGACTTATTGGAAATAATACATACCGATGTATGCGGTCCGATGAGTGTTGAGGCTCGTGGCGGGTATCGTTATTTTTTTGACCTTCACAGATGATTTGAGCAGATATGGGTATATCTACTTGATGAAACATGGGGGGGGGGGGGGGGGGGGGGGGGGGGGGGGGGGGGGGGGGGGGGGGGGGGGGGGGGGGGGGGGGGGGGGGGGGGGGGGGGGGGGGGGGGGGGGGGGGGGGGGGGGGGGGGGGGGGGGGGGGGGGGGGGGGGGGGGGGGGGGGGGGGGGGGGGGGGGGGGGGGGGGGGGGGGGGGGGGGGGGGGGGGGGGGGGGGGGGGGGGGGGGGGGGGGGGGGGGGGGGGGGGGGGGGGGGGGGGGGGGGGGGGGGGGGGGGGGGGGGGGGGGGGGGGGGGGGGGGGGGGGGGGGGGGGGGGGGGGGGGGGGGGGGGGGGGGGGGGGGGGGGGGGGGGGGGGGGGGGGGGGGGGGGGGGGGGGGGGGGGGGGGGGGGGGGGGGGGGGGGGGGGGGGGGGGGGGGGGGGGGGGGGGGGGGGGGGGGGGGGGGGGGGGGGGGGGGGGGGGGGGGGGGGGGGGGGGGGGGGGGGGGGGGGGGGGGGGGGGGGGGGGGGGGGGGGGGGGGGGGGGGGGGGGGGGGGGGGGGGGGGGGGGGGGGGGGGGGGGGGGGGGGGGGGGGGGGGGGGGGGGGGGGGGGGGGGGGGGGGGGGGGGGGGGGGGGGGGGGGGGGGGGGGGGGGGGGGGGGGGGGGGGGGGGGGGGGGGGGGGGGGGGGGGGGGGGGGGGGGGGGGGGGGGGGGGGGGGGGGGGGGGGGGGGGGGGGGGGGGGGGGGGGGGGGGGGGGGGGGGGGGGGGGGGGGGGGGGGGGGGGGGGGGGGGGGGGGGGGGGGGGGGGGGGGGGGGGGGGGGGGGGGGGGGGGGGGGGGGGGGGGGGGGGGGGGGGGGGGGGGGGGGGGGGGGGGGGGGGGGGGGGGGGGGGGGGGGGGGGGGGGGGGGGGGGGGGGGGGGGGGGGGGGGGGGGGGGGGGGGGGGGGGGGGGGGGGGGGGGGGGGGGGGGGGGGGGGGGGGGGGGGGGGGGGGGGGGGGGGGGGGGGGGGGGGGGGGGGGGGGGGGGGGGGGGGGGGGGGGGGGGGGGGGGGGGGGGGGGGGGGGGGGGGGGGGGGGGGGGGGGGGGGGGGGGGGGGGGGGGGGGGGGGGGGGGGGGGGGGGGGGGGGGGGGGGGGGGGGGGGGGGGGGGGGGGGGGGGGGGGGGGGGGGGGGGGGGGGGGGGGGGGGGGGGGGGGGGGGGGGGGGGGGGGGGGGGGGGGGGGGGGGGGGGGGGGGGGGGGGGGGGGGGGGGGGGGGGGGGGGGGGGGGGGGGGGGGGGGGGGGGGGGGGGGGGGGGGGGGGGGGGGGGGGGGGGGGGGGGGGGGGGGGGGGGGGGGGGGGGGGGGGGGGGGGGGGGGGGGGGGGGGGGGGGGGGGGGGGGGGGGGGGGGGGGGGGGGGGGGGGGGGGGGGGGGGGGGGGGGGGGGGGGGGGGGGGGGGGGGGGGGGGGGGGGGGGGGGGGGGGGGGGGGGGGGGGGGGGGGGGGGGGGGGGGGGGGGGGGGGGGGGGGGGGGGGGGGGGGGGGTCACTTGGTGCTTGCGAACCGTGCCTCATGGGTAAGATGACTAAAACTCCGTTCTCCGGAACAATGGAACGAGCTACTGACTTATTGGAAATAATACATACCGATGTATGTGGTCAAATGAGTGTTGAGGCTCGTGGCGGGTATCATTATTTTCTTACCTTCATAGATGATTTGAGCAGATATGGTTATATCTACTTAATGAAGCATAAGTCTGAAACATTTGAAAAGTTCAAAGAATTTCAGAGTGAAGTGGAAAATCATCGTAACAAGAAAATAAAGTTTCTACGATCTGATCGTGGAGGTGAATATTTGAGTTACGAGTTTGGTCTTCATTTGAAACAATGTGGAATAGTTTCACAACTTACGCCACCTGGAACACCACATCGAAATGGTGTGTCCGACCGTCGTAACCATACTTTATTAGATATGGTGCGATCTATGATGTCTCTTACTGATTTACCGCTATCGTTTTGGGGTTATGCTTTAGAGATGGCTGCATTCACTTTAAATAGGCACCATCAAAATCTGTTGAGATGACGCCTTATGAACTGTGGTTTGGCAAGAAACCAAAGTTGTCGTTTCTTAAAGTTTGGGGCTGCGATGCTTATGTGAAAAAGCTTCAACCTGATAAGCTCGAACCCAAATCGAAAAAGTGCCTCTTCATAGGATACCCAAAGGAAACTGTTGGGTACACCTTCTATCACAGATCCGAAGGCAAAATATTCGTTGTTAAGAATGGATCCTTTCTAGAGAAGGAGTTTCTCTCGAAAGAGGGGGGGGGGGGGGGGGGGGGGGGGGGGGGGGGGGGGGGGGGGGGGGGGGGGGGGGGGGGGGGGGGGGGGGGGGGGGGGGGGGGGGGGGGGGGGGGGGGGGGGGGGGGGGGGGGGGGGGGGGGGGGGGGGGGGGGGGCCTTAGTACTCTTTGGGTGTTAATCACATAGCGATGTGAACTAGATTATTGAAACTAGTAAACCCTTTGGGTGTTGGTCACATGGTGATGTGAACTATGGGTGTTAATCACATGGCGATGTGAACTATTGGTGTAAATCACATGGCGATGTGAACTAGATTATTGACTCTAGTGCAAGTGGGAGACTGAAGGAAATATGCCCTAGAGGCAATAATAAAATTCTTATTTTATATTTCCTTATATCATGATAAATGTTTATTATTCATGCTAGAATTGTATTAACCGAAAACTTGATACATGTCGAAAAGGTTTTCGACAAGTTCAAGGAGTTGACTACGATGAGACTTTCTCACCCGTAGCAGATGCTTAAGTCTGTCCGAATCATGTTAGCAATTGCCACATTTTATGATTATGAAATCTAGCAAATGGATATCAAAAACTGCATTCCTTAATGGATATTAAAGAAGAGTTGTATATGATGCAACCAGAAGGTTTTGTCAATCCTAAAGGTGCTAACAAAGTGTGCGAGCTCCAGCGATCCATCTATGGACTGGTGCAAGCATCTCGGAGTTGGAATATATGCTTTGATAAGGTGATCAAAGCATATGGTTTTATACAGACTTATGGTGAAGCCTGTATTTACAAGAAAGTGAGTGGGAGCTCTGTAGCATTTCTGATATTATATGTGGATGACATATTATTGATTGGAAATGATATAGAATATCTGGATAGCATAAAAGGATACTTGAATAAGAATTTTTCAATGAAAGACCTCGGTGAAGCTACTTATATATTGGGCATCAAGATCTATAAGGATAGATCGAGACGCTTAATAGGACTTTCACAAAGCACATGCCTTGACAAGATTTTGAAGAAGTTCAAAATGGATCGGGGGGGGGGGGGGGGGGGGGGGGGGGGGGGGGGGGGGGGGGGGGGGGGGGGGGGGGGGGGGGGGGGGGGGGGGGGGGGGGGGGGGGGGGGGGGGGGGGGGGGGGGGGGGGGGGGGGGGGGGGGGGGGGGGGGGGGGGGGGGGGGGGGGGGGGGGGGGGGGGGGGGGGGGGGGGGGGGGGGGGGGGGGGGGGGGGGGGGGGGGGGGGGGGGGGGGGGGGGGGGGGGGGGGGGGGGGGGGGGGGGGGGGGGGGGGGGGGGGGGGGGGGGGGGGGGGGGGGGGGGGGGGGGGGGGGGGGGGGGGGGGGGGGGGGGGGGGGGGGGGGGGGGGGGGGGGGGGGGGGGGGGGGGGGGGGGGGGGGGGGGGGGGGGGGGGGGGGGGGGGGGGGGGGGGGGGGGGGGGGGGGGGGGGGGGGGGGGGGGGGGGGGGGGGGGGGGGGGGGGGGGGGGGGGGGGGGGGGGGGGGGGGGGGGGGGGGGGGGGGGGGGGGGGGGGGGGGGGGGGGGGGGGGGGGGGGGGGGGGGGGGGGGGGGGGGGGGGGGGGGGGGGGGGGGGGGGGGGGGGGGGGGGGGGGGGGGGGGGGGGGGGGGGGGGGGGGGGGGGGGGGGGGGGGGGGGGGGGGGGGGGGGGGGGGGGGGGGGGGGGGGGGGGGGGGGGGGGGGGGGGGGGGGGGGGGGGGGGGGGGGGGGGGGGGGGGGGGGGGGGGGGGGGGGGGGGGGGGGGGGGGGGGGGGGGGGGGGGGGGGGGGGGGGGGGGGGGGGGGGGGGGGGGGGGGGGGGGGGGGGGGGGGGGGGGGGGGGGGGGGGGGGGGGGGGGGGGGGGGGGGGGGGGGGGGGGGGGGGGGGGGGGGGGGGGGGGGGGGGGGGGGGGGGGGGGGGGGGGGGGGGGGGGGGGGGGGGGGGGGGGGGGGGGGGGGGGGGGGGGGGGGGGGGGGGGGGGGGGGGGGGGGGGGGGGGGGGGGGGGGGGGGGGGGGGGGGGGGGGGGGGGGGGGGGGGGGGGGGGGGGGGGGGGGGGGGGGGGGGGGGGGGGGGGGGGGGGGGGGGGGGGGGGGGGGGGGGGGGGGGGGGGGGGGGGGGGGGGGGGGGGGGGGGGGGGGGGGGGGGGGGGGGGGGGGGGGGGGGGGGGGGGGGGGGGGGGGGGGGGGGGGGGGGGGGGGGGGGGGGGGGGGGGGGGGGGGGGGGGGGGGGGGGGGGGGGGGGGGGGGGGGGGGGGGGGGGGGGGGGGGGGGGGGGGGGGGGGGGGGGGGGGGGGGGGGGGGGGGGGGGGGGGGGGGGGGGGGGGGGGGGGGGGGGGGGGGGGGGGGGGGGGGGGGGGGGGGGGGGGGGGGGGGGGGGCACATCATGATAAGCCTTGCAAGCAATGTGACTAATGAGTTAGTTGTGGGATGATGCAATACAGAACGAGTAAGGAGACTTGCCGGTAACGAGATTGAACTAGGTATGAAGATACCGACGATCGAATCTCGGGCAAGTAACATACCGATGACAAAGGGAATAACGTATGTTGTCATTACGGTACGACCAATAAAGATCTTCGTAGAATTTGTGGGAACCAATATGAGCATCCAGGTTCCGCTGTTGGTTATTGACCGGAGAGGTGTCTCGGTCATGTCTACATAGTTCTCGAACCCGTAGGGTCCGCACGCTTAACGTTCGATGACGATTTTGTATTATATGAGTTATGTGATTGGTGACCGAATGTTGTTCAGAGTCCTGGATGAGATCACGGACATGACGAGGAGTCTTGAAATGGTCGAGAGGTAAATATTCATATATAGGACGATGATATTCGGACACCGGAAGTGTTCCGGGGGTACCGGGTACATATCGGGTCACCGGAAGGGGTTCCGGGCACCCCCTCCCCCCGGCAAAGATATGGGCCTTATTGGGCCAAGAAGGGGACAGACCAGCCCCTAAGGGGCTGGTGCCCCCCATGTAGGCCAAAATAAGGAGGAAGGAAAGAGGGTAAGAGAGAAAGGAAGGGGAGGGATTCGGCCTCCCCCTTCCTTCTCTCCTCCCTCCTCCTTCCTTTCCCCTCCGGATAAATATGGAAGGGGGGAGGCCGAATTGGGAGGCGCCCAAGTAGGATTCCTCCTACTTGGGGCGCCCCCTTGGCTGCCTCTCCTCCCCTCCAACCTATATATATGAAGGGGGGGGGGCACCGCTAGAACACACACCAATAACTGTTAGCCGTGTGCGGCGCCCCCCTCCACAGTTTACGCCTCCGGTCATATTCACGTAGTGCTTAGGCGAAGCCCTGCGTAGATCACTTCACCATCACCGTCACCACGCCGTCGTGCTGATGGAACTCTCCCTCGACACTTTGCTGGATCAAGAGTTCGAGGGACGTCATCGAGTTGAACATGTGCAGAACTCGGAGGCGCCGTACGTTCGGTGCTTGATCGGTTGAATCGAGAAGACGTTCGACTACATCAACCGCGTTAAGCTAACGCTTCCGCTTTCGGTATACGAGGGTACGTGGACACACTCTCCCCCTCTTGTTGCTATGCATCTCCTAGATAGATCTTGCGTGAGCGTAGGAAATTTTTGAAATTGCATGCTACGTTCCCTAACAGGATCCTCATCCGGTGCGGTGGATGAGGGACGTCGAGCTGTTGCTGTGGACGACGTCGTCGGGGAAGAGGCTCCAGCTGGGTGGTGGTCGGGAGGCCGACGGAGGAGCGTGGGGTTTCGTGGGTTTTGATGGCCTCGGTGTACGAATGGGGGGGAATGAAGGGGAAGGTAGGGGGAATCCATGGCTTAGGGATGCGCTTGTCTGAAATGTGGGGTAAGTTACGAACGTACCCCCACCGGTTTTGACCACGCGACATCGAGGCAGCATTTTCGGCTGAGGGGTAAAAGGGGGATTTCGCATGTCTGGGCTGCGTGACCGATTTCTGATGAGGAGGGAGTTTTCGCGCGCGGTGAAATTTCGAGATAACAAGGTGCGACGCGGGTTGAAGAGGTGGGAGTTTCATAGTAGAAGAAACAAGAGATACTCTAGCTTGAAAATTTCGAGATTACAAGGCGTAGATTCCACGTTCGACAGAACAAACTTTAGTGTACAAAAAAAGACAATTCATACAAGACACAGGAGAATCATGTCCCCTTTTACTTCTTTTTTTGCGAGGATGTCCCCTTTTACTATATTGCTACAAATGCCATTGAAAAAACCACAAGAAAAATATAAAAAAATTCGGGAGAACAAGATTAGCCTGTATAGTATTGAATCAATTTGCACTTCCCTCAACAACAACAAAAAACAAAATAATTCCCACCACAAGAAAGAGTCATGTCCCGTTTATATGATTACAAATGCCAGGATATCGAATTTCGATTTTTTAATCCATGTTAGGTTGAATTCGAATATATCGTTAGGCGATCTTGCGGTTTATAATGGATGTAGTCCTACATTTTGATATTTCATCTTATATGAACATTTTACTCCACCCTATGAATATATATTGTCGTCTAACGTATGGACTAAATTCAAATCAATTTTCCCTATTTGAATACGATTGTTGTCAAGTTATACCATTATTTAAATATTATCTTGATAACAGAAAACATGCATATAGTATTAATCATATTTAAATATGAACCACATGTACCATACATTCTCCAATTCAAATATTTGTATCCATTTTATGATGAATTCAAATCACAGTACATTGGTCTAGGTAGCGAGATGTTCGGAGTAATCTAAACCGTGTTTTCATATGTATAATGTGTTTAACACACACAACAATGCATCCCCCCTGCACACACACACACACACAACATTTAGATGTTAGCTTTGAAAGCCACACATTATCTCAAATTCGAATAGTTATGTCCATGCACGGATGCAATGTGGTCAGACGATGCCTGCCATCAGTATCGCAAATTCAAATCGATTTGGCCTTGTTTGATGTGAATATAGTATATAGCACGTTTGATTCAAAACCACAGCAGGCATATCTGCATTATATTCATGCATGCATGAGTTACAAATATCATGGGATCTTATTCAAATATTTGAATCCACTTTTATATAGATTATCGTCTCTGTAAATCTTTTACATGCACACACACACACACTCCTCCCTTCTTGGATACCAATAACTTTCCTATTGTGCATGCATATATGCACACATACGCCCCACCACTCTGCATCCTCTACATCGTGCACACATGTTCTTGTTCTTTAGGTCGGTCTCCCATGATCTCCCTGTGTCTCCATCTTTCCAACACACATCGATCGATATACCCCTCTAGCTAGCCAAGCCTGCCTACGACACACAAACATGTACACACATAGTCCCTCCCCCCTCTCACCATCCATGCCTCCCACCCTAACTCTGAGGCACGCGGGCACTGTCGCACCCTCTGTTGTTATCCATCTTGGACTTGTACAGTGTCACAAGCTAGATGCACCCCCCTCCCCCCAGCACACACACCCCTCTCCCTCTCTTCGTCACTCCAGGTGTTCTTTATCTCTGACACATGCATGCATGTGCACAATTCGATTTCCCTCTATGTGTAGCCAGGCCTCTCGCTATTTTCCCACTCAAAATGTCTGATCTATATCTCTAGTTATGTCTCCCCCTCTTTACCCACATACACACAGACCAAACCACGACCTCTCTACATAGGACCGCCTACCACACACATTAATTGCCCCTCCTCGTCTCATCATCCATGCCTTCCGCTTTGTCTATCGACCAGATAAGCGCGCCCATGCACGCTATCGTCCCCTCTCTTTAGTTATCGATCTCGCACATGTACTCCTTCCTTGTCTTCGCCTAGTTGGCCTCTCGCATCATCTTCCAACATGCACCCCCCCTTTCCTAGCGCTTGTACGCTCGTAAAGTTCTTCCCTCTATCCGTGTCTATCGATATGTTGCGTAAACGATCCCTCCCCCTCTCTTCTCGTATATCGCCCCCTCTACATACATATACTATGTATTCAGGCCTCTCTTTGACAGAAACATATGTATAGAGGCATGTCAGACACACCATCTCCCTCTCTCTCTCTAACACACCCACTAGGTGGAGCCGTAGAGGACATGTATGAAGAGAAGAGGTGCACGCACGCACGCACTGCCTCCCTCACACACACATGCAGGTACACGGTGGAGCACATTTCTCTAAGGAGAGTTAGCCCTCGTGATAATTTGACGCATGTTCAAAGACTTGTTAGATGACGTGGCACTGGTACTTTGAGCATGGTTAATAGTATAGCCAACAACCGGCTATATGGAGTTGCCATGTCATATATAGTCAACCTAATAGCCAACGTGTATAGTATAGCTAGCTGCTAAGTAGTACTACTTTATTAATGCATGGCCCACTGTACACTCTCACAATGTTTCTTGGAGCCCATGCTGTAGCCGACTGTTAATCTACAACCCGCTTCCATTCTCTCTCCTCTTCTCTCTCATCCAACTCAACACAAATATAATTGTTTAATCATTATAGCCTGCTGACTGTAACTTATTATACTTGCTCTTCCGGTATGTGCAAAGCAAGTAGGAAACAAAATACGATCAAGTTTTTGTTTCGGGAGGTGTCTGTCTTTTTCAGTCAATATATTTTTGAATAAAATGATGGGGGAGCTCAATGAAGCCACGTGGCACATGTGGAGGTGTTGTTTGCCAGCTTCTTGCGTGGATTGATCACACTGACGTGCTGATGCTGCCAGAAGAACGTAGACACTGCTGGGTACAATGAGGTTACTGTAGACGTGAATCCCAGCCATTCCGAGGCACTTAGACCGTTGGATCAACATCAATGAACGGCTAATATCACGTCACACGTGAAATTGAGAATTTCTAAACTGATTATAGAAATTGCCAGCAGTGGGCTACTCATTTTTTGCTCCGAGAGGTTGCGGGCGTCTGGCTCCGCCACGATGGCTTCTGAGAACACGGGCCCACGTACGCGTCCGAGAAACGTATGTAATGAGGATTTCTAGCGACCGATCTTGTTAAGAAGGCAAAGCAAGTGTTACCCTTTACAAATTAAGTTAGGCGGTAAACTTACAACCCGTCGCGCTGGCGTCACCCCAACACACGGTCGGTCCGACCCGCCGCTCACCGAAGGGACGCGCATCGGCTTGGTGAGTCACTGACACGTGTGATGTCTACTACACAACTTGTTCGTGTTGGGCCTCCAAGCACAGAGTTTTGTAGGACAGTAGAAATTTCCCTCAAGTGGATGACCTAAGGTTTATCAATCCGTGGGAGGTGTAGGATGAAGATGGTCTCTCTCAAACAACCCTGCAACCAAATAATAAAAAGTCTCTTGTGTCCCCAACACACCAAATACAATGGCAAATTGTATAGGTGCACTAGTTCGGCGAAGAGATAGTGATAAAAGTGTAATATGGATGGTACAAATATATTTTTATAATCTGGAAATAAAAAAACAGCAAAGTAGCAATTGGTAAAACGGAGCACAAACGGTATTGCAATGCTTGAAAATGAGGCCTAGGGTCCATACTTTCGCTAGTGCAATCTCTCAACAATGCTAATATAATTGGATCATATAACCTTCCCTCAACGTGCGATGAAGAATCACTCCAAAGTTCCTATCTAGCGGAGCACATAAGAAGAAATTGTTTGTAGGGTATGAAACCACCTCAAAGCTATTCTTTCCGATCAATCTATCCTAGAGTTCGTACTAAAATAACAACAAGCTATTCTTTCCAATCGATCTAACCAAGAGTTCATACTAAAATAACACCATATGATACACATCAACCAACTCTAATGTCACCTAGATACTCCAATGTCACCGCGAGTATCCGTGAGTTGATTATGTGATGTGCATCAAACAATTTCAGATTCATAATACTCAGTCCAACACAAAGAACCTCAAAGAGTGCCCCAAGATTTCTACCGGAGAAACAAAGACGAGAACGTGCATCAACCCCTATGCATAGATTACTCCAATGTCACCTCGGGAATCCGCGAGTTGAGTGCCAAAACACATATCAAGTGAATCAATATGATACCCCATTGTCACCACGGGTATTCATAGCAAGACATACATCAAGTGCTCTCAAATCCATAAAAGTATTCAATCTAATAAAATGAAATCTCAAAGGGAAAACTCAATTCATCACAACAAGATAGAGAGGGGAAAACACCATATGATCCAACTATATTAACAAAGCCCACGATACATCAAGATCGTGCCATCTCAAGAACACGAGAGAGAGAGAGATTAAACACATAGCTACTGGTACAAACCCTCAGCCCCGAGGGTGGACTACTCCCTCCTCATCATGGTGGCCGCCGAGATGATGAAGATGGCCACCGGTGATGATTTCCCCCTTCGACAGGGTGCCGGAACGGGGTCTAGATTGGATTTTGATGGCTACAAAGGCTTGCGGCGGCGGAACTTCTGATCTAGGGTTATTTCTGATGGTTTCTCTATTTATAGGATTTTTTGACGTCGGTTTCACGCGAAGATGGGCCTCGAGGTGAGCACAACCCACCGGGGCAAGCCAGGCCCCTCTGGCGTGCCGTGGTGGGTTGTGCCCTCCTTGTGGCTCTTCTGGCCCTCCCACGAAGCTTCGGGGGTCGCTTTTGTTCCAAAAAAATTGTCAAAAAGTTTCATCTCATTTGGAGAACTTTCATTTCTGCAAAAAAAAACACCATGGTAGTTCTGCTGAAAACAACGTCAGTCCGGGTTAGTTCCATGCAAATCATATCAAAACCATATAAAATTATTGTAAACATGGCATGAATACTTCATAAATTATAGATACGTTGGAGACGTATCAGCATCGCCAAGCTTAATTCCTACTCGTCCTCGAGTAGGTAAATGATAAAAGAAATAATTTATGAAGTGTGAATGCTAGCAAAGTGCATAAGCTTGATCAATGATAATTTCAGTCACTTTTCCTAGCATCATAACATCAATTCTTTCTCATAAAACTTCTCATGTTAAAGTAGCAACCAATTCACATGTTAAGGTTCAAACAATGAATTCTCTTGAAACTCAACAACCTATATTCTTAGTCACCAAACAATTGAAATTCAACTTATTCAACAGAGTCTAAGTAAGAGCTCCACATACTCAATCATCATATAGTCTTATATGATTGCTAGTACTCAAAGCATATTTTTAGAACAAATGGCATCCATCGAACACAGAGAAAGATATGGGCTTAATGTTTCGCCTCCCAACTCATTTATCATAGAGATAATTGTCAACAATAATAAATCATGATCAAATATATTTGACTGGCCATATGTGCCTAGATCTTTCCCCACCACATGATGCTTGCCAACTAGAGGATAATTGAGGTTGAAATGAGAATGCATACTACTGACTGTTACATAAAAGTAAATACTGAAAAGTAAAAGATAGGCCCTTCGCAGAGGGAAGCAGAGGTTGTCATGCGCTTTTTATTTTTGGATGCCCAAACTCTTAATGCAAAGGAACATCACATTATATTGCCCCTTATGATAGCAACCTTTATTATGCAGTCCATCGCTTTTATTACTTTGCCATCACAAGTTCGTACAACGCTCAATTTTCCCTTAAAATAAAAGATCAAACATATTTAGGAGCAATTTTTATTGTTTTATGCACCGATGACAACTTACTTGAAAGATCTTATTCAATCCATAGGTAGGTATGGTGGACACTCATGGCAAGAAACTGGGTTTAAGGGTTTTTGGATGCACAAGTAGTATCTCTACTTAGTACGATTTTTTGGCTAGCAAAAGATCCTAGGCAAACACCACATGTTGGAGGATCCATAACAATATAACTTCTATGCAAATATACCCAAACATAACTCATTACGTTGTCTTCCTTGTCCAACTTCAACTAATTTGCTCAAGTTTGAAAATAATTAATGGGTATTCACAATCATAGAAGATGTCCACGATAATATATTTGTATGTGAAAGTTCTCTTCCTTATACTAATCATTCATAAATTGCTTGTATGACCAATATTGTGATTGTCAAGCTTCAAAAGATTTCACTTTCTAAACCGAATGTGAAGCTACCACTAGGCATGATACAAGCATATGAAGCACATATAATTTCAACTTTATGATATTCAATTCATTCAAAAATTTACTCATAGGATATAAGTGAAGCACAAGAGTAAATAACAAACTACTCCAAAAAGATATAAGTGAAGATCAAGCGAGTAGTTGAGTAAAGGGGTAGCTAATTGAGGACTCTCTCTTATTTATTTTTCAGATCTAAGTATTTAATTAAAACAGAAAGCAAAGCAAAATAAAATGACATTCCAAGAATAGCACACATCATGTGAAGAAGCAAAAACTTAGGCTCAACCGAGACTAACCGATAATTGTTGATGAAGAAAGGTGGGATGCTTATCGGGGCATCCCCAAGCTTAGATGCTTGATACTTCTTGGAATATTATCTTGGTATGCCTTGGGCATCTCCAAGCTTTAGCTTTTGTGTCTCCTTCATTCCTTTTATATCATGGTTTCCCTAAATCTTAAAAACTTCAACCACACAAAACTCAACAAGAACTCGTGAGATAAGTTAGTATAAATCAATGCAATAACCTTATCATTCTCTACTGTAGAAAATCACTAAAATTATTATTTAACATTGCATAATAAATTCCTCTACATATTTAACACTTCCATCCTCAAATAGAATCATTAAACAAGAAAACATATGCAAACAATGCAAACATAACAGCAATCTGTCTAAACAGTACAGTCTGTAAAGAGTGCAATTTTACTCACAATTCCCTAACTCCACAAATTCTGAAAATTTACCACACTGTAGAAAATTTATCATATCTTATTGTGCAAAACAATTCAACATTTTATCACATTCTGACTTTTCTCGGTAATTTTTGCAACAGCGACAAACTTTCTGTTTTGAAACATCAACTCATATACTTGCAAAACAAGCATGGTGAAGGCTATCCTTGCCACTTTTATTGAAATAAAAGATGCAAAACATTATTATAAATAACATCAAGCAAATCTTAATAAAATAAAATGACTCTCCAAGCAAAACTCATATCATGTGACGAATGAAAATATAGCTCCAAGTGAGGTTACCGATAATGTTGAAGACGAAAGAGGGGATGCCTTCCGGGGCATCCCCAAGCTTAGTTGCTTGGATCTTACTTGAATATTACCTTGGTGTGCCCTGGGCATCCCCAATCTTAGGGTCTTGTCACTCCTTATTCTCCTCATATTGATATCTCACCCAAAACTTGAAAACTTCAATCACACAAAACTTAACGGAACTTCGTGAGATGAGTTAGTATGATAAAGACAAATCATTCACTTTGGTACTGTAAAGATAAGATTCATAATTGTTCTTACACAATTCCTACTTTACTATACAATTTCCACAATATATATTAAGCAATATAAGCCATAGAAACCATAAAACAAGCAAACTATGCATTGCAAACAGAATCTGTCAAAAACAGAACAGTACATAAATATCTGAATTTTCATCATACTTATGCAACTCCAAAAATTCTTAAAATTAACGAAAACGTAGGAAATTTATAGTTAAATCATCTGTAAAAAATTAAGAGTTTTTTGACGCTCCAGTGAAGTTAAACAATTCTATTACTGGGCAGAAAAGTTTCTGTTTTTGCACATAATCAAGTCAACTATCATCCACACTATCCCAAAGGCTTTACTTGGTACTTTATTGAAACAAAAGATATAAAACATGATTACTACAGTATCTTAACCATGTTAACACACAAAAACAGTAGGGGTAAATGTTGGGTTGACACCCAACAAGCGCTTTTCTTTAATGCCTTCTTATCTAGGCATGATGATTTCAATGATGCTCGCATAAAAGTAAGGAATTGAAACATAAAGAGAGCATCATGAAGCATATGACTAGCACATTTAAGTCTAACCCACTTTCTATGCATAGGAATTTTGTGAGCAAACAATTTATGGGAGAAAGAATCAACTAGCATAGGAAGGCAAAACAAGAAAAACTTCAAGATTTTCAACACATAGAGAGGAAACTTGATATTATTGCAATATGTAAAACCATATGTTCCCATCTCATAATAATTTTCAGTAGCATCATGAATGAATTCAACAATATAACTATCACATAAAGCATTCTTTTCATGATCCACAAGCATAGAATTTTTATTACTCTCCACATATGCAAATTTATTCTCATGAATAGTAGTGGGAGCAAACTCAACAAAATAACTATCATGTGATTGAAAATTAAAATCATGATGACAAGTTTCATGGTTGTCATTATTCTTTATAGCATACATGTCATCACTATAATTATCATAAATAAGAGGCATGCTTTCATCATAGTAAATATTCTCATCATAAATTGGGGGACTAAAAATATCATCTTCATCAAACATAGCATCCCCAAGCTTATGGTGTTGCATATCATTAGCATCATGGATATTCATAGAGTTCATACTAACAACATTGCAATCATTCTCATCATTCAAACATTTTATTAAATTCTTCTTCTATCAATTGAGCACAATTTTTCTTTCCATCATTTTCACGAAAGACATTATAAAGATAAACAATATGATGCAACCTCAATTCCATTTTTTTGTAGTTTTCTTTTACAAACCAAACTAGTGATAAAACAAGAAACTAAAAGATTCAATTGCAAGATCTAAAGATATACCTTCATGCACTCACCTCCCCAGCAACGGCGCCAGAAAAGAGCTTGATGTCTACTACACAACTTGTTCTTGTAGACTCGTGTTGGGCCTCCAAGCGCAGAGTTTTGTAGGACAGTAGCAAATTTCCCTCAAGTGGATGACCTAAGGTTTATCAATCCGTGGGAGGTGTAGGATGAAGATGGTCTCTCTCAAACAACCCTGCAACCAAATAATAAAAAGTCTCCTGTGTCCCCAACACACCAAATATAATGGCAAATTGTATAGGTGCACTAGTTCGGCGAAGAGATGGTGATAAAAGTGTAATATGGATGGTAGAAATATATTTTTATAATCTAGAAATAAAAAAATAGTAAGGTAGCAATTGGTAAAGCGGAGCACAAACGGTATTGCAATGCTTGAAAATGAGGCCTAGGGTCCGTACTTTCGCTAGTGCAATCTCTCAACAATGCTAATATAATTGGATCATATAACCTTCCCTCAATGTGCGATGAAGAATCACTCCAAAGTTCCTATCTAGCGGAGAACATAAGAAGAAATTGTTTGTAGGGTACGTAACCACCTCAAAGCTATTCTTTCCGATCAATCTATCCTAGAGTTCATACTAAAATAACACCAAGCTATTCTTTCCGATCGATCTAACCAAGAGTTCGTACTAAAATAACACCATATGATACACATCAACCAACTATAATGTCACCTAGATACTCCAATGTCACCGTGAGTATCCGTGAGTTGGTTATGCGATGTGCATCAAACAATTTCAGATTCATAATACTCAATCCAACACAAAGAACCTCAAAGAGTGCCCCAAGATTTCTACCAGAGAAAGAAAGACGAGAACATGCATCAACCCCTATGCATAGATTACCCCAATGTCACCTCGGGAATCTGTGAATTGAGTGCCAAAACACATATCAAGTGAATCAATATGATACCCCATTGTCACCACGGGTATTCATAGTAAGACATACATCAAGTGCTCTCAAATCCATAAAAAGTATTCAATCCGATAAAACGAAATCTCAAAGGGAAAACTCAATTCATCACAACAAGATAGAGAGGGGAAAACACCATATGATCCAACTATATTAATAAAGCCCACGATACATCAAGATCATGCCATCTCAAGAACACGAGAGAGATTAAACACATAGCTACTGGTACAAACCCTCAGCCCCGAGGGTGGACTACTCCCTCCTCATCATGGTGGCCGCCGGGATGATGAAGATGGCCACCGGTGATGATTTCCCCCTCCGGCAGGGTGCCGAAATGGGGTCTAGATTGGTTTTTCATGGCTACAGAGGCTTGCGGTGGTGGAACTTCTGATCTAGGGTTATTTCTGATGGTTTCTCTATTTATAGGATTTTTTTACGTCGGTTTCATGCGAAGATGGGCCTCGAGGTGAGCATAACCCACCGGGGCAAGCCAGGCCCCTCTGGCATGCCGTGGTGGGTTGTGCCCACCTCGTGGCTCTTCTAGCCCTCCCACGAAGCTTCGGGGGTCGCTTTTGTTCCAAAAAAAATCGTCAAAAAGTTTCAGCTCATTTGGAGAACTTTCATTTCTGCACAAAAAACAACACCACGGTAGTTCTGCTGAAAACAACGTCAGTCCGGGTTAGTTCCATGCAAATCATACGAAAACCATATAAAATTATTGTAAACATGGCATGAATACTTCATAAATTATAGATACGTTGGAGACTTATCAACGTGCGACCGCATGTAAAGCAGTAGCACCAACACTCGGTCGGTTCGGCCCGCCGCTTAGCATGAACAGACGGTATGTCCGGCCCGCCGCTCACGAAGCGACGCTCATCTGCTTGGTACATCACTTATGTTCGACCGCATGTGAGCAGTAGCAAACCAACAGGCCAAGCTCCCCCGCCTACCACGCGCCAAAAGCCCGACCTTTTATTGTAGATCCCTTTAAAAAAATTAAGATCGCACACAGGAGCAGACCATGGCAGTTGCGAACGCTCGAGTGGCAGGTTCTTGGGTAGGGGAGGGGCGTGTTGTGGTAGTTTTGTAATATGCCATGACACTTCTTTTTCTACTGCTGTGTACGTGCAATAACTGGAACCGTCGGATACATATCTTATGGTTATTGGGGCGTTCACCAGGAATAGCCTCGTGGCGAGCTATTGACTAGTCTTTTTTTTCACACGCATTACATTGACACATATCATATCTCTCCCTCTTTCCCACGCACACACCTAGTCTCTCGGGACTTCTCGCACGCACCATCTCTAGCTCTCTAGGTCGATGCCACCCACATACACTTGTACTCTGCATTTAGTACGTTGTACACGAAGAGAAGAGGTGCACCCATGCACTCGTCCTCTCTCACACACGCATCTGTAGCTATGAAAACGTGAAGGCTAAGCTAGAGGCGCGAGGTTTTGGTTAATGTGCGGGCCACGCACGGAACCAACACGACAGGTGCTTGGTCTGCCTGTTGCGCAGTCAGGTGAGTACTACTAGTAGTAGTACTACTTTGATGTGTCGCGTCAACTCGCAGAAGTATGCAACACTTCCTCAACAAACAAGCATATAAGTAGCTAATACTCCTTACCCAAAGGATCTTTATATCCAACAGACACAAAATATCCCTTCAACTGTTGGAAATTACTTTAGCTGCTGATCTGATGTCGAAATAATTGCTGCATTGCCACCAAAATCCACCATCTCTTAAGCTAAAGTAGACCAAGCTAAACCCTATATTAGCATATTACTAAGATAAATAGAAGGCACTGTAGAATCATTTAGGAGGTGATCTTGTCAATCTGAATGTGGAGGGACACCGTCCTCGACAACCCAGCCTCGGCCAGCAGCTTGGGCGGCACTGTGAAGAAGGTCAGCACCTGTATGGCGACGGCGCCGGGCTCCTTGCTGCTTGTCACCTCGATTTCCACCTTGACGATGTCGGTCCTGCCTTTGGGCTCCCCAGACGGGCCGTTCGCCCACACCTTAGCCACGTAGTGCGGCGGTGGGGACGCCCCCGCTCTGATGCAGACGACCGACACGACGATAGGCGCACCGATGTCGAGCACGCCACTGACCATGAAAAACACGCGGCCGTCCTCCTCCGCGAATAGCAAGCGTCGCGGCTCCGACACCGGCACTTGCAGCTGGAGCACCTTGCCGTACTGGATCCTGTGCATGGGCATGGGATGCACGGTGCTGATGTGGTGGGGGAGCGCCGGCGACGGGCCTTCGTAGCCGCAGACAGGCACGGGGCATTTGTAGGGTGCGAGCGGACACACGCTCTGGTGATCGGTGAGCTTGTGGTAAGTGACGTAGAGCCCACAACCTTCGTGCGGGCACTCCACCCTCACCGAGGAGAGGACGGCGTCCATCGCCGTGTTGTGCACATCGAAGCCGCCACCGCGCTCGCACTTCTGGCACTGCCGCTGGTTCCCGAGTGCTCGCCGCGGCAGTACGCGCAGGCCAGGTGCCCTCCCTTGCACTGCACAAATCAATTGAACAGCACATCAATCAAGAAACCTGCACATTGCTCGATCAGTCGAACGGACAAGGTGTATTCGAACATCGTACACTGGAGGCTTCAAGGGGCAAAGGCACAAGGGGCAGTGGAGCAAGGTGAGGTCCATAGAGACCTCCATCGTCGGGTCCTGTTCTGTCGGCATGATCTCGCCCTCCTCGTGCACCACCATCTATCGCTTTAGGACCGGGGCATTAGAAAGTTTTATCATCACATATTCATACTACTTCAAGGTGCATTAAATCAACACATGCAAGTATCAAAAGGAAAGTCATGGCATGCATGCATGCATTGTAATTAGTGCATCGGTAAACGCAAATTATTGAAATATATCGAGTGCACTGCTTTGATGTGTCGCGTCAACTCGTACAACAAGGAGAAGCTTGATTACAATGCCCTCTCCCTCGCCCATGAGCGTGGTGGCCCGCAGGACTAGGAGAAGCTTTTGCTACACGCTCTCCCTCCCACACGCGGTGGACATGCCGCAGTTCATTCGGTGTCAGATGGCCAGAAGCATATCAGTAGTACTCCACTGTAGTAGTTCCATCATTGTTCGACTTCTCGAAGAGGCAAAGAGCCAAGCGCAACCCGAACGCTCGCATGGCAGTTTCATGTGTAGGGGAGGTAGTAGTAACATAGTCTAGGATAGCGTATACCATGCCTCTAAGCTTAAAATCATTGGAGTCGCCTCCATGCTAAGAGGCCGTCTCGAAGCATTTTTTATTAAAATAATCTTCTGGCCCTACCTATCATCTTGGTGATTATAGTTTGCACGCTGATCTGGTCAAGAGAGGAATATATATTTTAATTTGTGGTGGGGTAAATGTTAGAGGTTGCGGCAAATATTGTACACTTCGGGTCTTTTAGCCAAGTTTAGAGGCAAGCATGTGGGCCCTGTGTTAGAGGCAGTGCTGCCTCCAAACACTCGAGGTGCTCTCCACTGTGACAAGTTTACCATCACATGTTCATACTTCAAGGTGCATTAAATCAACAGATGCAAGCATCAACAGGAAACTCATGGCATGCATGCATTGTAATTAATGCATAGGTAAACACAACTTTTTGAGAAAATCGAGTGTACTGCTTTGTTGTGTCGCGTCAACTCGTACAACAAGGAGAAGCTTGATTACTAGTATGCCCTCTCCCTCGCCCATGCGCGCGGTGGCTTGCAGACGAGGAGAAGCTTTTGCTTACAACAACAAGCTCTCCCTCCCCCACGCGGTGGACATGTAGCAGTTGATTCGATACTGTAGAAGTAGTAACATCATTGTTCAACTTCTCGAAGAGGCGAAGAGCGAAGCGCAACCCGAACGTAGTAGTTGTGAACGCTCGCGTGGCAGTGGTGGGGCCGTATATGTTTTTAATGCCTTGATACGTACCTAGCACCGCATGCAGCGGTCAGTTCATTGCATGCAATGGTATTAATTAGCAAATACTCCCTCCGTTCCTAAATATTGATATTTTTAGAGATTCCAAGACAAACTACATACGGATGTACATAGACACATAGACATATTTTAGAGTGTAGATTCACTCATTTTGCTCCGTATATAGTCTCTTATTGGAATATCTAAAAAGACTTATATTTAGGAACATAGGTAGTAAATATTAAGTTCTCTCGTTTTCCTCTCCGCCTTGGTCGCGCTGCACAATGTAGTACTATAGTACTACTACTGACTAGTCTCTTTTTGACACGCATTTACGTTGATCCGGCTTGAATGCCAACGAGGGAGAGGGTAGCGGTTCCCGAAACATTGAATGGTCAATGATGCATCCTCATTCAATTAGCATGCAGAGGGAATTAATTGGAGAAGCAGAATGGAGCCAGCACGATGTGAATGCAACACAGTTTGGACTCTCATATAAAGGCACCCCACCACTCCAATCCATCTACTCCTAGTCTCTGCGCAACACTGCTCACTCCAATCCAAGACCAAGACCAAGTGACCAGAAACCACAAGCACCCATGGCGTCAATGGACGCGAGCGGCAGTCGGCTGTGCCAGATCATCCAAGACGCCAGCTTGTGACCCCGCACGGCGCAGCATTTCCAAATGTGCTGGCGACCGCCAGTGTCATAGCCCTCGTCGATGCCGGCTTTGCCTCTCGCATGGGTGAAATGATGGTTCGCTCCATCCGCAAGTTCACCGCCGTCAAGAAGCGCGCGCGCGGACGACCTTGCCGTACTCCTCCAGCCCGCGCACCCAGGCTCCTCGTTGCCTGCCACCCTCATCGGCCTCCAAGGTGACGAAATCTTTGAAGCATTGGTGGCCCTGCAGCTGCCGGAGGTCGCGATGAAGAATGTGCACCTCGAGGCCGCGCTCGCCGTGCAGCGCCTCACCATGCAAGAAACCGTTGACCTTCACATCCACGTCCACGAGGAAATCGTCTAGATAGGCCACTACAAGGCCAGCGAGGACAGAAAGATGTTGGCCTTCTTCCACCGGCTGGAATCTTTGGACGCCATTGTTCAGAAGCACGTTGACCTGGCCACGAAAGCCACTGCAACTTAGCCACCGTTCGGTGGGCCGGTGCCCTGAGTTGCGGAGGAGGAGGTCGTTGATGGATGCATCTTTCTTCTTGCCTCCTGTAACCAGCACTGCATCGCCTCGTGGCCTTAATGTGTTAGTGTGTGGAATTTTTATTCCAGTCATAAATGACATGTGTGATCCCTTGCTCTTATTTGGCATTAATTATATGTAGTATCACTGTCTTCGTCCTGGTTTACTACCTACGTCCTGGTTTATTTGTCCCTTTTGTAATTTGTGCTAAATTTTGACCAAAGATTTAACTGACAAAATGTTAGTGCATGTCAACAAAAATTATATCATTGGATTCATATTTGAACATAGTTTTCAATGATATAATTTTGGTGACATGCATGAACATTTTGTTAGTCAAATTTATGGTCAAAATTTGGCACAGATTATGATGGGGACCAATAAACCAGGACGGAGGTAGACTGGTCACCATCGTGTGTTGTGCCAAATTTTGACTTCAGCTTTAAGTACGAGACCCAACCTACATGGAGCGAGTATATATATTGGCGCGACAACCGAACTTATATACGGAGTATTCAAAACTGAGCATTACTACATGTCACGAGTTCAAAACGAGAAAGTGGAACAAGTACAGCACGCCTGTGCCGTTCGCATCGCACCCCACACTGTCGTTCCGGCCCACCGCTCAGCGTGCATTGGCTTGGCTTTTTCTATCTGCAAGTTAAAAAGGTAAAGACTGCCGCGTTCAGGTCGCACCCCCACACGGTCTGTCGGGCACACCGCTCATGCTAGGGAACGCTTGTTGTCATAGCATTTTCACTGTCAGGTGAGGCCGTAGTTGAGCAAACCGACTATCGGCAAATCCCCACCCCGCCCACCGTGCATCGGCTGAGTTAGAATTAGAAGAGAGAAACGAGGAAGAAGAGCTAGCTGTAGCACGAAAGATGTTGTCAGATGGGACTCATGTTGATAGAATAGGAGTGCTGAGTACTCGTACGTCTAGTACCGCTAGTTGGGTGCGTGCGACCTATACCTGTCATCACTTTAGGTCTCGCATTCGAACCGCAGCTACGCTTCATAGTACATAATTTTTCACACATTTTTCTTCCTATATGTACTCCTAGGCTATTTCCACGTGCTTCCTTTCGCCGACATGTGGGACATAGAGCATCTGGGTCATAGTGCATGCACGACTTGGAGCATATGCAACCATGCCGACGTACTTTACATTTCAGACCTGACGAATTACATGCAAACCCCCCGCAGAAGAATAAATAAATAAATGAATTACTACATGCAAACCGGATTATTTTCATAGAAACCGGAGCACGTTCATTAAATTTTGGACGTGACACATTGAAAAAAAACAACCGGACCTAAACCAGTCTAAGGGCCTCTTTGATTCGCAGGATACTGAAAACACATAATGGGGAAAGTATGATGGCGATGAACCGAGAGGAGGAGGAAGAGGAGGAGTATTGTACATGCTAGAGACTGGACTGTAGTACATTATTTTTATGGCCATATCACCACATTGTTTTCTATGGCCTATCGCCTGCTGGTTCACTGGGCTGCCATGTTTCGCACTCCTCCGACATGAGTAGTAGTATATACTACGTAGTACTATATATACCGCATGATTCTTTGCTCCTTCTTACATCTCTGACATGTGGGAGAGCCAGCATCCTGGTCGACGTGTCATGCACAAGATTAGAGTGGGGAACGAAAGGGGGGCATCACCCCGGTCATAGCGCCGCAGTAATAATGACTATAATGAGCAGTCATATCACAAGACCCCATCTTTCCAACAGTAACGAGCCATCAAATCACACAACCCTGCTTTCCAACAGTAAGTTGAATCCACTACTCCCTCACCCTCCTCGCCTCTGTGTCAAACCGGCTACACAAAAACTGCCGCGCATACTGCCCGGGAGAAGCCCCGCCCTTAACTTTTAAATACTCCTAGTATAATTTTGTATCGATGAATTGCGCCATGGAGCAGAAAACCAAAAGAAAAAGGTGGTACATGTAAACAAATACAGTTCAAACTCTAGCTGGCGATTCAGAATGTAAACCGTGCATGTGTTTATACGTATAGGTTACTTCAAAGTACTGAGTCCATTGATGCAATGTGGTCAAACTGTACCATCAATATCTCAAAGCCAAAATAGTCCGAGCTTATTCGTTCTATATAAATAGTACTATATGTTTATTCACCTGTTGGGTTGTTCAATGAATGGGGGGCCGGGGAGCACAAGTGGACAATACTACTAGTAAGTACGAGTAGTATAGTAAAGTACAAAGTGCGACGTGCAGTTAGTCACATTGAATAGAGAGTTTCTTTTCTTTAATGCCACGTACACAAATTGAAACTCTTGTTGTGGAGAGAAAAAGATAATCACTCCACTATATATATAGGCAGGAGCCTGAGCGCTTGCTTTACTAGGGTTGCTCTCTTCATTCTCTCATCCTCTCCAGATCTAAACAAGACAGATGTAGCGACTTTCTCTCTCTGCTCACTACTGGTCACAGATCCGGCCGGATCCCTTTGGCCGGGGTGTGTAGGGGACTAGGTACATTGTTCACGCAGTCATCGGCAGCGAGGGAGGAAACCCACAGCTGCCGGCGGGTCCCAATCCTCTGCCCGTGACGTTCTCTCCGACACAGCGCCGGCTCGGGAGGTCCTCGGACCCCTTCTTCCTCCCTACCGCATTGTGGGCAGATCCGACCTCCCGCCGCCCTCCTAGCCACATCCCGACGACCCTCAGGTATAAGTTCCTTCGAAAGCAGCCTTGCTCTACTGCCCCAGCTCCCCACGTGGCCGCATGTGGATCTTTTTCTACTTCCATTAGCTCTTCCAAAGCCACCTAAATTTTTAGTATTATTAGAGGTAAAGCTACTTCATGCAGTCAAATCTAGGACTTGGTTCAAACAGCGAAGAAAGGGGGGAAAGTTGTAGCATGAATCTAGGACTTGATTCAAAGAGGAAATAACAGGGGAAAAGTAATAGAGACTGGATACCCAACCAGTCTCTTGGTTGAAAAGGGAAATAAAGGGAAAAGGCAATACAAACTGGATAAGGAACATATCTATTATTGGTTGAAAAAAGGATAGAAAGTGGCAGCTGGTGGACAAGTCAACATAGTATGTCCAGGATTAGATTTACTGCCCTCACATAGTAAAAGGTCTCCAAGATTAGATTTGCTGCCCTCACAGAGTATGAACAAACTCAGCATCACCACTTTATGCCTCCTTGTAGGTACATTGTGCTGATGCGTCCACTGTCGCATGTCCTTATACCAACTTTTTGCTGTTGTTAATGTAAGGGCGCATGTAAAATGAAGCAATCACACTGTTACCGTAAGGACATGTCTAACCAATGTTATTGTTAATCTAATGCCTCCAGTAATACGATGCAATTAAACTGTGTTGCAAATGGTACTCCTGCTATTGTTCCCAGTATGATAAGTAAGTTGCTTCTTTACGCTGCGGAGTGTCCTGGTGTCCCCACTGTCCCATGCCCTTAAACCAACTCTTTAGCTGTTGTTGATCTACTGTATCTGGTAAACAAGCAATGCCACCATTAAAGTAATCCCATATTTGACGAATGTCATTGTTGATCGTAATGCTTTCGGGAACATGAAGCAATGCTGTCGTTTTAAAATTTCTACCGTCCTTGCGTGATTGCCATGAACATAATGAAGATGCTTCTTTTCGTTTCGTGTATGTTTCGTATCTTGTTATTGACCACTAACTATTTCTTTCTATCTTTTTGTGCGGATAGGGATATCCATTTCACCTCGTTGCTATTGTGACCTTTTGGTGAACTGCACAAAACACATTTTTTGGAATGAGTGTCTTGTGCAGTTCAACTAAAATGTCACGTGGGCAACGTCTCTCAATTTTGGTGGAACTGCACAAAATGGTGATCGGAGTTTCCAACATCTCCGTCAAGCTCTTTCAGTAATCTCGTGCAACATTTTATTAGCCTTTGCAAGATGAGCCGTCACTGTCACCACAATGGCACTTTATTTTAGTGGAACTACACAAAAGGATAAGCAAATTATAGTTGCACCTTGCATGAGCAGGACAACCAACCTTAATGTTGCTCAATTTTAGTGCAACTACTAAAGAAGAACCTGTTAGCTCATGAGAGCAAGTACTTCTTGCTAGCTGCATGATGCAAACTTTGCTTCATTTCAGGTGAACTACACAAAAAGGCACATGAATTGAATCATCCAAGTGGAGCTATAGGTTCACCACTTGCATTAGGCGTATCCGGGAGAATCGAGTCGTGGCGGCTTAGGGCCCCTCTCTCAGTTATGGTTCCCATGACCGGGTATGTTCCTTTTTGGTTGATTTTGACTCTGCATCCAGCTAGTGATCTTGTGCTACTATTTTGGCTCTGCTATGAGAAAGCAATAATGATATTGTTTTTGCATCTTAATTTAATGCCACTAATAATTTGAGGCAATCTTTTGGCATCGCTACAGCCACTGATAAAGCTATTCTATCGCAATCTTTTCTCGTTTTGGAAATAAAGTTGCTTCTACTAGTGCCACTATTATAGTAATCATGCTCTTTCTTATCTGTGCAAACAGGAATACTCAACTACAGATGTTGTGATGGTCAAAAGCATTCGCCAAGTTATTGGGTTGTATGACACGGCTAGCCAAGATGGATTTAATCCTGAGATTCACTTTATCCAAAGGCTCTAAAGTGCCATGCATGTGTGCAAGGTGGAAAGAAATATTTCAGGACGTTGATTGATGATTCCACTAGATTCTGCTATGTGTATTTGTTAAATACTAAGGATGAGGCTCAATATACTACTTCAAAATCTAGAAGTCCCTCTTATGCATATATTGGAAGTGGTAGTGCCACCAGTGATGCAGAACATTTCAGCTGCCAATGTTTGACCTGCGTGGCCTTCAAAAGGACTAGTTTCAATGTTTAAGCAAATCATTGGATCAAATTGCTTACATGAAGCATATATCAATTTTTATTTATTTGTTCACATTCTCACAACGTTTGAGTTGTACAGTTACGATTGGCTCTGATCTGTGAATCATTGAGATGTGTAGGCATCTTTGTTGTACTTATTATTTGAATCGAATGGGTTGGTTCTGAATCTTGCAAGCTCGAAATCATTGAGATGTGTAGGCATCTTTGTTGTACTTATTATTTGAATCTTATTGGTTGGTTCTGAATCTTGCAAGCTGGGAAACACGGCATGATGATGTAGAGGACAACAACCATAACAAGTTGTTCAAACTTGGTAGTATTGTCTGTGTGAAAGTGCGGCAAATGAGCTGACCGTGTGCATCCTGAGAATAATAATTCTAATTGCTGTGCATGTTGATCCTGTGGCACTGATAGAACGAGCCAATGCTTTGCTTGTTTTAAGAATAAATTTTAGTTAAAGCTAATAAAATTTAAGTAAAGTGACCACTAACACTTGCTATTACAGTACCAATACATACCCGCTTGTGAACCGACGTGTGGCCGGAATAGGTTTCTCGGCTTCCACACGGGTTTAATGGAGGCGTTTGAATGCGCCAAGGGGGCATGTTCTGTCGGGCATGCAGCGGGCGAGGGAGGGGTAGTAACTACTATCGCCTGTACATTCTCAGTTTACTGTTGAATGCAGTTCCCCAAGAGCTGAAAAATGAACTGCTGCCGCTGCCTACCCACTCGTTGACCGTCGATTGCAGTTCCCCAAGACTGGAAAAATGAACACCCCAGTACACACCGGTCATCTTCATCTCCCCCTTGCCCCCAATCCCCACAAAACGAGAGCCACCACATCAACTCTGTGTGAGAAAGAGACTCCAATGGCGATCCGAGGGGTGAGCCTGCTGGATATGGACTTCAGCAAGGAGGTCACCTTTGAGTTCGCCGTTCAGATCCATGGCAGCACCAAGTTGAATGTGATGTACACCAACGATTCGGACTCGGTGAAGCTCTGCCTCGCCAAGTTCAAGCAGTACCTATAGGAGGAGAAAACACAAGGTCGCGAGACTAGACCTTGTGCCCATCCATTCGTCTCCTTCCTCCCAACATATTCCCCTTCTCAGGTGGACCCAGCAGGTCTCGTACACAGACATCTGGGATCAACCACCTATCCATTTGTATTTCTTTATTTTGTTCAATCTTTCATCCTCTTCCTACAGCGGCTGGCGGCGCTGCCGCGCACACCTCAGTAAACCATCCTAGCCAATGGCGCTGGCCAGGCCATCCCTATACTCCCACACATTCTCCGACGGCGGCAGCTCCACCGGCCCACCCTGCACCCGAACAAGTTAACCCTCGTACTCCCCTCCGCCTGCGTCTTCCCCGGCTCCGGTTCGTTCCGGTCCGAGGTCTCGACATCGTCCTCCGCCTTGGTGCTCTCGCCACGGCGCCGCCGTCTGTCGTTCCCAACATGGTCAACAAAATGAGAGGAATCGGGAGACGACTGTTCGTCGAGAGGCTGACAGTCCGGGCCCACCAGGTCCATGGCCTAGGTTTTGTTGTTTAACATGCGCATCCCACGACATGTAGACACAGTTGATCCAGCAGGTTTCAACTTTTTTTGGGGTCCAGTAGGTATCAAGCGGCCTCTGGGCCTCCCAGCCTAGCTTGTCTATAACATCAGCAACCCAAGTTATATTTGTTTTTCAAGACAACGCAAAGCTCAGTTCTATTTTTCTATAAGAATGCAAAACTGAACCTATGTTTTCCCTTCTATAATAGTATATATATATATTTATATTTATATCTTATTTTATTACATATATATAATAGAATCAACATAAGGTTCCGTTAAACCTGTCGTTCGTCCAACCATTGTATAGACCTTCCCACTTCCTTCATTTTTCGTTTTTATTAATTCTATATCTGGATTTTCTCCCACTTTCTTTTTCGATGTAATCCGAGTTTTCTCCCAGTACTTTTCCCTAGAACCAACTCAACTGTCCCACGTATAGCCTAAAAAATAATAATACCCTACGTCCTATTAACTCATCAAATTAAAATGATATTTTATTTCGTAAATTGAAAGTTCTTACAAAATAATAATAATAATTGTTTATCAATAACTTGGCAAGTTAACTCCTGGTGATTGCATACATAAGCTTGCAAAGATTTTACTGACCAATGCAGTAATAGATGTGCAATCATGTGTTTATGTTTTTATAACATTTCTCCGTCCAGCCCAACATGATATTTTCACCCAGCCTAGCAAGTTCGTGGATTTCAAAAAAATGCAAATGGGCTTTAAATTCTAACATAATATATAAATGGGCTGCATAGACGCTACATAATTGTTTCACCTAGCCCACCAAATGGACTAAAAAAACAAATGGACTGGCTGACATGTGGGCCAGTAGGTCGAAGCCTAAGCACTTTCGCAAAAAAAGGTCAAAGCCTAAGCAAGGCATTGGATTTACATCCAACGGCCGGCATTCTTCTTCAATCTCTCGTCTTCTTCCTCCAGCGCTACCGGGACCGCCTGCTCCAGCCTCTGGAGTCCAGCGGCGCTGCTTCGCGCGCCTCGCAGCGAATTGCTACCCCATCGATAGCCAGGCCATCCCTCCACTCCTCCGCACCTCATGTTATTCTCTGTCGAGTGTAGGCCCACCCCGCACCCGAACCAGTCAAGTTTCCCACTCCTCTTCATCTGCGACTCCACTGCCGTGTCTTCCCCATCTGCAAGTCATTCCAGTCTGGGGCCTCGCCGTCGTCCACCGGCCTTGGTGCGCTAGGCACGGTGTGGTCAACATGGTCAATAAACGAGAGTCATCAGAAGATGACTGTACGTGGAGAGGCTGACAGTGGGGATGCACCACACCCATGGACGCATGCATGCAACTACATCCTTTTTACGCTGAAAAATAATGTTTTCTCCCCTGATAGCTGGGACCCACCAGCTACATCTTCACACGCTAGGAAGTGCCTCCTTATTACGGGCAAAAAAATGATTCCTCCCCCTGACAGCTGGGACCCACCAGCTATATATTCGCACGCAAGGAAGTGCCTCCTTATCCTCCCTGACAGCTGGGACCCACCCGGTCGAAGCGTACGTAGGGTTGTCTCTCTGGTCGCGAACGTGTATGTACATATTGGTCAATCGGTCTCTCTGCAAGGATGAACCGTGGCCAAGCAAGGAGCGGCACGTGTGACGTAGCAGTTGAGGTAGTCCTGTCTAAATCGTGTACACGTACATACAGCCACACTGCAAGAAAGTAAATATGACTATGTATGTACATACGGGTGGGGTCTCGAACGCGTACAGCGACGACGTCCTGTTCATTGGCAGCCAACCGGCTGGGTCGGAACGGAGGAAATCGCGTCCTGTTCATCGGGAGGCAAGCGACTGGGTCGGAATGCATCCTGTTCATCGGGAGCCAACCGACTTGGACGGAACAGCCCAAACTGGGTCCTGTTCATCGACTAGGGTCTCGCATCCCGCAAAACAGAGGAAACGGAGTTCTCTTCGACTGCCTATGGTTGAAACAGGGTCCTGTTCATCGGGAGGGGTCTGGCGTACCACAAAACAGAGGAAACGGACTTCTCTCCAACCGCCTATAGTCGAAACGGGGCCGTGTTCATCGGGAGGGGTCTGGCGTACCGCAAAACGGAGGAAACGGACTTCTCTCCAACCGCCTATGGTCGAAATGGGGTCCTGTTCATCGGAGGGGTGTGTGGTGTACCGCAAAATGGGACTCCATGGGCTACTGTTCATCCACCGTTGACTTCCTCCAGCCTCTACCAGTCACTGTTCATAGAGCCTCCACGGGGTCCTGTTCATCCACCCCAACCGGCTGGGTGTGTGGCAGCCTCCTCGGGGTCCTGTTCATCCAATGGCAAAACCGCATACACACGGCCGGGGTGCTGTTCATATCCAACCCCCACCAGGAACTGTTCATCCACAGCCAACCAACCGGCTAGGTCGACTCACCACGTCTCGACTCGTTCTACGTATCGCGCGCGCGGCAGCAATGGGCACTGTTCATCCAGAGGCAAAACCCAACTGGCTAGCTAGCTACATCTCGCACGGGGGTTCGATCGGCTTCGGTAAGCAACAGCAGCTATCGCTCGGGTTCAGTTAGCAGCCAAGGGATTGATCGACTTCAGTACGTAGTGGGATCGATCGATTGCTCAGGTTCAGTAAGCGAACACCTCTCTCGCTCGGGTTCAGTTATAGCGAACACGGCTCATACACCACGCACGCGTATGAGAGAGAAATGCACAAACCACACTACATCGCTCGGCCCGACCACCCACCGTAACCGGAAACTCCGCGGAAATTTCCTCGCCCTCACTTCTACCATGATTTTTATGTCATGGACGACCCAAAGAATGTCATGCAGGTGTGTCCCCATCCTGCCCAGGACGAAAACCCCATTTTCTGTCATGATTTTTTGTCATAGAAGTAGGAGCCCACCACATCTGTGATGATATGTGGTTTTGTGACAATTATCGTCATAGAAGTGCCATAACCATGACATAATTTTTTTCGTTCGGGCCAAAATGTCACAGATGTGTCTTGTTTTGTAGTGTATGCTAGCGGTAGTATCGCTACCTTCGGGCGGTTGTACCGCCTTTAACCTAGCCAAACCTGGAGGTAGCTTCAGGCGGTTGTACCGGCCCAGTACCGCCGTACCACCGGACTGTGCTTTGTTGTGGGGCGGTTCTTGGGCGGTGGTGGCCCGGTTGTTCCGGTGAATTCGCGTTGAGCGGTACTACCGGTGTCCGGAGCAGTTGTACCGCTCGGGACTTAGCTGCCACATGTACCTGGTCCAGGTGGCTGCATCGGGGCAACCACCGCCCCAACTATCGCCCCTTGGGTGATTCCCATCTATTGTGAAGCGGTTGTTGGGCGGTGGTGAGTGCTATTTGTGAGCTGCATTGGGATTTCCCCGAAGAGGAGGGGATGATGCAATACAGTAGAGATAAGTATTTCCGTCAGTTATGAAACCAAGGTTATCAATCCAGTAGGAGAACCAAGCAACACTATGTAAACAACACCTGCACACAAACAACAAATCCTCGCACCCAACATGAACAAGGGGTTGTCCATCCCTTGGTGGTCAATTGCAAGATTAAATTGTATGGTGATAGATAAATAAATCGCACAAAATATAAAATAAAATAAATAAAGTAAAAATTGCAACAAGTATTTTTAGGATTTTTTATATGATAAAAGATAGACCCGGGGGCCATAGTTTTCACTAGAGGCTTCTCTCGAGAAAATAGCATACGGTGGGTAAACAAATTACTGTTGGGCAATTGATAGAAAAGCAAATAATTATGATGATATCCAAGGCAATGATCATGTATATAAGCATCACGTCCAAGATAAGTAGACTGAAACGATTCTACATCTACTACTATTACTCCACACATTGACCACTATTCAGCATGCATCTAGTGTATTAAGGTCACAAGAAACAGAGTAATGCCTTAAGCAAGATGACATGATGTATACAAGATAAACTCACATATGAATAAAACACATCTTTTTACCCTTAATAGCAATGATACATATGTGTCATGTCCCTTTCTGTCACTGGGATTGAGCACCGCAAGATCGAACCCATCACAAAGCACCTCTTCCCATTGCAAGATAAAATCAATCTAGTTAGCCAAATCAAATGAATAGATCGGAGAAGAAATACGAAGCTATAACAATCATGCATAAAAGAGTTCAGAGAAAACTAAAATAATATTCAAGGATAGATCTGATCATAAACTCACAATTCATCGGATCCCAGCATACACACCGCAAAAAAGAATTACATCGGATAGAACTCCAAGAACATCAAGGAGAACATTGTATTGAAGAACATTGAGAGAGAAGAAGCCATCTAGCTACTAACTACGGACCCGTAGGTCTGTGGTAAACTACTCACGCATCATTGGAAGGGCAGCAAGGTTGATGTGAGCCCCTCCGTGATTGAATCCCCCTCCGGCGGAGTGCCATAAAAGGTCCCCAGATAGAATCTCTCGAGAATAGAGGCTTGCGGCGGCGAAAAAATATATTTAGTGGACTCCCCTGTAGGTTTTCTGATTTTTTGGAATTTATAGAGGTGGAGTTAGGTCAAACGGAGGCTTGTGGGCCCCACTATGTACCAGGGCACGCACAGGGGGCACACCCTGGTGCCTAGTGGGCCACTGCTTCGTCTTCTCATCCCCTCCTGAAGCTTCCAGAGTCTCTTATCGCCAGAAAAAAAATTCAAAAGGTTTCGTGTCATTTAGACTTCGTTCGGTACTGATATTCTGTAAAGTAAAAAACAAGCAAAAAACAGCAACTGGCACCGGGCACTAAGTTAGTAGGTTAGTCCCAAAAAATGATATAAAGTTGCTTGTAAAGGTATCTAAAACATCCAAGATTGATACTATAATAGCATGGAACAATCGAAAATTATAGATACGTTGGAGACGTATCAGTGAGGCGGTTGTTACGGTCATTCTCGACGACCGGTACTACCGGTTGTACCGCCTAGTAGGGTTTCAGCAGGGTACCCGTATTTTCCGTTTGTACGGGCACTCATAGCGGTTGTACCGCTGCAGTGTAAAAATTGTTGTAACAGTTGGAATTGGGGGGGAGGGGTCCTATTTAAGGGGGTGGTTCTTCCACCTACCTCTCACCTCTTGCCTCTCTCTCACCGCCATTAATGCCCTTCAAGCTTTTTTTCCCGCTGTCTCTTCCTAGCCACTCAAACTCATTGATTTGCTAGGGATTGAAGGAGGAGACCTAGATCTACACTTCCACCAAAGGAAATTTGATTCCCCCATACTTTCTTGTGTGGATTTTGTTACTCTTGGGTGTTTGAGCACCCTAAACGGAAGAGGTCACCTCGGAGCCACATTCCATTGTGGTGAAGCTCCGTGGTGGCGTTGGGAGCCTCCAATTAAGTTGTGGAGAGAGCCCCAACCTTGTTTGTAAAGGTCTGGTTTCCGCCTTCAAGGGCACCACTAGTGGAATCATGACATCTCGCATTGTATGAGGGCGTGAGGAGAATACGGTGGCACTAGTGGCTTCTTGGGGAGCATTGTGCCTCAGCACCGCTCCAACAAAGACGTACTTCCTCTCAAAGGGAAGGAACTTCGGTAACACATCCTCGTATTCACCGGCTCCACTCGTGGTTACTTCTTACCTTTACTTTGTGCAACCTTTACTTGTGTTGTATTCCTTCCTTGCTTGCTTGTGTTGTTATTGTTGCTAGCATCATATAAGTTGCTCACCTAGTTGCATATCTAGACAACCTATTTGTTGCTAAACTTAATTTGTTAAGAAAAAATAATAATTGGTAGTTGTCTATTCACCCCCTCTAGTCAACCATATCGATCCTTTCATTTGTGTTAGATATGCTTTTATCGCCCCAATACCGGTAAATATGCTTTTATCGGCCCAATACTAGTTTACCTTTATTTTAGGCCTGATGGAGTTTGGATTTTATCGTTATTTTTCAGGAGAGCAACTAGTTGGCGAGCGCTCCTGGAGGAGCCTCCCAACGATCACTTGGGGGTGGGCTGAGAGCACGCCACTTGGCGCGCTCTCAGTTGCCCACGTGTCGCGCTCTGGGCTCTCCCTCCGGATATTGTTTTCTTATTTTTCCACACATGTTTTCGGCTTTTTAGTTGGGGTTTTTCTATTTTTTTTACTTTTTGGTTTTTCACAGGTCTTTTCTAGTTTTTTGAAAAAAAAATGAAAAAATGTTTGCGCAAAAAAACATGTTTCCTTTTTTTTCTTTCGCGAGGCACGGTTTTGCTTCCGCGAGAGGCACGGCTGTGCCTCTTGGAAACGAAAAAAATATGTTTTTTTCTTCCGTGAGAGGCACGATTTTTGCTTCCGCGAGAGGCACGGCCATTGTCGGTGTCAAAACCGGCAGACCTCGGGGTAGGGGTCTCGAGCTATGGATCTGGGATGGGGGGGGGGGGGGGGGGGGGGGGGGGGGGGGGGGGGGGGGGGGGGGGGGGGGGGGGGGGGGGGGGGGGGGGGGGGGGGGGGGGGGGGGGGGGGGGGGGGGGGGGGGGGGGGGGGGGGGGGGGGGGGGGGGGGGGGGGGGGGGGGGGGGGGGGGGGGGGGGGGGGGGGGGGGGGGGGGGGGGGGGGGGGGGGGGTCTTGTTCTGGGATCGATGGGGAACAAGGGACGATGAACACGGTGTTTACCTAGGTTCGGGCCCTCTCGAAGAGGTAATACCCTACGTCCTGCTTGATTGTATTGGATGTATAGTATGGTTACAGAGTAGATCTACCTTGAGATCAGTATGAGCTAAACCCTAAGGCGATGAGGTGATGAATGTAGCTCTATCCCTAAAGACTACAACCCTCGGTTTATATAAACACCGGTAGGGTTAGGGTTACCGGAGATAGATTACAATAAGGGGTAAAGAGATCCTGCCTATCCTTGACTTGAAGGGCACACCACGGCTTCATAGACCTCCTGTCGCTATACGGCTTCACCAGTCCGGCCCATATTCGATGGGCCAGCGCCCCAAGGACCCCTTAGTCCATAACTTCCTCAGTAGCCCCCGAACTTGCCTCCAACGCCAAGGCTTGTGTCCGGCATCCGCTCACCTAACAGTATTCGGCTTGCGAGGTGAGTTATCTAGTGTGCTTCGTTCATGTTCAGCGTCAAGTGATGTTCGGAATCCGAAACGACCGCTTTACTTAGCCATGAAGGCAAAAAATCGTTCAAGTGTAAACAGTGCCTTCATTTGACAACTTTTTCTCGAAGAGTCGCATCCGGCCATAACGCCGAGCGGTTAGTATTTCCCGAAGCACGGCTCAAGGCTGATGCCACGTTTGGCATGTCTCCTCAAGGTAGAGATTGTGCCCCGCCTTTCAGGGGATATGATCAACGATTTTGATTCCCCACCCCGCACATAATGTTGCGAGCGTATCGGGAAGTGGAGAAGCCAACGGCGTGAAAAAAGGAACTCTTGGCTTATCAACAGCCTATAAAGGGGGAGCTACAACAGTCAGCATCCCACGCATTCTTCCAGCTTCCGCTCATGCAGATCTTCAGAGCTCCAGCGCCCCTTTTCTCTGCTTCCACAGCAAACCCCACCGCGTCTCCTTCAGCCATGGCCGGATCCGGCACCAACGGGAAGTGGGACGTCTCCATTGTCACCGATAGCGACATCCTGAAGCTGAAGCAGGACGGCTACTTGTCGATCGACGTCGCCCATCGGGCCCATGTAGCAAGCCAGATCGTCCCTACGCCTAGGCCGGGCGAAAGGGTCGTATTCCTCCCCCATTTCCTTAGGGGGCTTGGATTTCCCCTGCACCCCTTCGTGAGGGGGTTGATGTTCTTTTACGGGCTAGATTTTCACGATCTAGCCCCAAACTCCCTCCTCCATATCTCGTCCTTTATTATCTTCTGCAAGGCTCTCCTCCGGGTCTGACCACACTTAGGCCTATGGCTAAAGGTGTTCAACGTCAAGCCCAAGGTGGTTGGTGGCGAACATGCGGACTGCGGCGGGGCCATGATCAGCAAACTGACGCGGGTCCCGTGGACGGAGGGCAAGTTCATCGACACAGTTAAGGTGTGGCAAAAGGAATGGTTCTACATCATCGAGCCAAGGGGAGCCGCCTGGGCGGCAGCTCCCGCATTCAGATCCGGACCCCCTACCAGACTGGCCTCGTGGACCACCAAGAGCCCGGACTGGAGGTCTGCTGACGACTTGAAGGCGCTGTAGAAGCACGTCGTTAGTGTAAGGGGGACTGGCGCGAAGCTGGTTAACATGATCCAGATCATGCTCAAGCGTCGACTCCTCCCCTGTCAGGAGAGGGCCAAGCCAATGTGGGAGTACGACCCTGAAGATCCGGCCACCGTGCAACATCTTTTCGGCATGACTCACAAGAAAGTGTGGGGTCTGCTATTCAAGCCGCAAAAGGATTGGTTGGTCGAGGGGGAGGACATCGGCCTCGACGCTGTGAACCCTCCGAAGAAGGTGAGAGGCATTTGTCTTAACATGAGTTCGAATATTCGCACCGTATGATTTGATCCAAACCTCTTTATGTGGATTTTGCAGGGCTGGCTCGCCAAGGCCGAGAAGATGAAAGGCCCGGCGCCGCTGCCAGAAGGGCCCCGATTCGAACAGCTAGAGAAGTTGTTGGTTGTGGTGCCGTACAAGGCGCCCGACAAGAAGGGCAAGAAGATGGAGGTGCCGGGAGCCAGGGAGGGCCTCTGTCGCAGGGCTCGTCCGGACAGCCGGTCCGGAGACACTGCAGCCCTATCCGCACAGGAGGGGGACGAGGATGAGGACAAGGAGGAAAGCGCCTCCTCGCACTCTAAGAAGAGGGCGGCGTCCAGCGACATCGAGGAGGTTCATCCTTCTGAGGCCCCGAAGAGACAATGCCGGCCTAAGCTGGTCTTGTCCGATAGCTCGGACTCCGACGAGGAGTCTGAGGCGTCTGAAAAGGTTTCGGAGAGGGAACGCAGGGTCAAGCCCCAGGAGTCTGAGGTGTCTGAAAAGGTTCCGGAGAGGGAACCCAGGGTCAACCCCATGCGACCAGGTACATATCACAGCATTTTCAATTGCCTTATTCTTTAGTAGTCCCTGGTAGAACGTAGATTGATTGTTTTTTGGTGGTGCAGTCCTCCGCGTGGCCACCCCGCCGAGGAGACCTTGGAGGGGACGTCCCCGCCCGCCGAACTGGCGGACAGTGGCTCACGTTCCACACCTCCTCTAATCCCCGAAGAGGTTGGGGAGGTGCTGTCACGAAAGACCCCTCCTCCTCCGAACTCAGGGGAGGAGGTCGACGCCACCATGGCCGAGGCCGACGCCTCGGTCATTGAAGACCGGGGGGGATGCATCCCTCCTGGCTAACGCGGGGAGGGGATCCAGATCATCCGAACCCCTACAACATCCGGCTCCCGAGCCCCCGAGGCCCTCGAGGGAGCCAATTCCTCCTTTCGGTGCAGAAGGTGCTGAGGGCCGACGCCCGCGCCGAACACCTCTATTCGGGCGGCGGTGGGTTTGGCCGGACGCGCTGGCGGAGTTGGTGAGCAACTCTGCCATCGTCGATGAGCACCACACTCTTATGGGTGCGGTTATACAGGGTGTTCGGTCCATTCATTCTGGACTGAACGACGCTGTTCAAGGCCTGCTAACAGGCTTTGAGGTAAGTCAAGTAATGCTCTTGTCCTGTAAAGTGGTTGTAATCTTTAGTTTGGGTAGGCCATGAACATAGCAGCCCCTGAGACTCTGCAAAGACTTCAGAGAAGCTTGCAGAGGATCAAACTCTGTAGGCCGATTAATAATGTCGATGTTTCTTTTGCTGACACAGGCATCTTCCTTGGCTGCGGCTGCTAGTGCCGCGGCACTAAAGGAGATGGACCAGAAGCTCGAACACTCCAACGGGGAGCTTGACCTTGTCAACAAACGGCCTGACGAAGCGCAAGGTAAGCTTTTCGTTAATGTGCGTGATCACTCGTCGCCAGGTACTTATACGCCTGGACTGTATGTTGATCATTCTATTTGCGATTTTTTAGCTGCCGCTGCTGAGGTGGAGGGCTTGAAGGAGGCCCTAAAGAAAGCCGAGGCTGAGGCGGCCGCCAAGAAATTGGCCGCCAAAAAGGCGATGGCCGAGCTTGAGGAAGCCAAGCTTTCTAGCCAAAAGCACGAGGCTCGAGTGGCCGAAGTGCAGGTGGAGCTCAAGGATGCTGCCATGAAGCTGGAGGGCCTTGAGAAGGAGAAGGAGAAGTGGTCCTCTGTGCTATCCAAGGTGGAGAAAGAACACCAGGAGGCAAGGACTGAAGTGCGAGGTGTTCGAGAGGAGCTCCGCCAAGTGGGGCAAATTGCAAACGGTAAGAAACACTTACTGCAGAGTGTGTTCGGAGGCAACAGGTTTGCCTTGCTGACGCGGGTCTGGCGCTCCGTAGGCATCTTCGCCAAACTTCTAAGGAGTGCGGCGGCTGTAGCGGAGCACTATGCCACTCGTGAGGAGGACTCCCTACAGCGGCTCTTCTGGTCACAGTTTTCGGGCTCCGAGCATCCTCCCCTCCTCAGCAACCAGATGAAGCAGCTGATGGAGATGCATCAGATGTCCGAGCTGGCCGTGAAGGACCTCTGTGTCAATCTATGGCCCGCTGAGTCGATTCCGGACACCTACTTTGGCCTTGTGCAGAAGCTGCGGGAGGCGCCGCTCCGGATTGACGCCATGAAGCGCTCTGCGTGCCTTGAGGGGGCGAGGCTTGCGTTTGCAAAGACCATGGTGCATTGGCCAAAGATTAATCCGATGGACATGGCTACTGGCCCTCCGCCCAAGGGGAAGGAGCACAGCCACCCTGAGCTGTACTTTGCGCAGGTGATGAGTGGAGCGCGGGCGATAGAGGGCCAGTGCTCGAAAGATGTAATGCTGGAATGACTGTATTAATTTTTTATCAATTGGACCCTATGCTTTATGACGCGTCCACCTGACTTATCTTGTCTTGTCCTGATTTAATTTTGACTCCTGTGCGGCCGTATGTTTATTCTGAAAGCTACCAGTCATCAGCTTCAGCCCCCAGGTGAATATCACGAGGGGTGTTTTCTCTCCGCACTGTTACCCTTAGCCAACATCTTGGTACCCGGAGGCGATAGTGCGTGAGCGAAACTAGGCAATCAGACTATTCGGTTTTATTGCTTTCACTTAGCCTGATGAGCTTAACGGTGGGGGCTAATCCCCATAGTTTTGTGATATACTGTGGGGGGTCAATACCTTCCTTTTCCGATCACCTGGTTTGCGTTAAAACGAACCCTTCGTGTGACACGGTGAAATCGCCAATGATTTTTAGAGTCAAACCTCGTCATCAGATCGCTGACCAGTTCGCGCTTACTATGATCGGGCTAGCTAGAAGTTTTTGACCGGGCTTACCTCGTCAAACCTCGTCAACGATCTCCTCCTGAGGTACTTGACCGGGCTAGCTAGAAGTACAATCGCATGGGTTCTCCCTTTGCCCTCTTAGTCGAACGAGAGGAACAAAAGGGACAAGCACAGGAGCCGGGCAACCCAACTATTGACCCAAGACATAGTTCAGAACTGATGCATATAGTGCAATATCCGAGACGCCGAACACTCAGTGAAAAGTGGTGTCGGACTTGGGGTACAGATTCGATGGTTAAATCGAGCTCTAGGTCAGTTAACCGATCATGTTTTCATGTCGGGCTGTTTGAAGAGCGAGGGGAGAATCGGAAGGAAAGGAGACAATCGCAAGGTGCGGATATTCAAACACCATAAAGGGTGTTTTTATTATTTCTCGTCGGCTCAAGACGTCTAACCGTACAATTCGAACTACCATGACATTATTTGTAAAAAGGAAAAAAAATTACAGAGTAAAGGTTTACGCAGGGCCTTGATGCGTGAGTCGAAGCCTCAACTGTGCCCTGCTGCACGTCTGCGCCTTTGCTTATGAGAGGTGGGGGTGTTACCTTCGATGAAACCTTGAGGGGCGAGGATCCTGTCGATGAAGTTTTACGCTTGGGCGGGGGTTCCGGAATTGGCCCCCGGGTCGTCCGAAGACAAGGTAATTCCGAAGTTCGGGTTAGCCGAACACATGCTTCGGATTTATTGATATACGCCTCACGGCTGCCCATGGTATTTTGAGTGCGAAATTGTGCTGACGAGGCACGTGGAGCGCAAAGAATGTGGGCGTGCCGTGGGGCGCGCATCCCTATTTACGGTGAACGCATGCGGGTTCCCATGACGGGAAGCGGGTTCGGGCCCATTTACTGTTGTCACCGGCCTTTACGGCGGGCCAGTAACGGGACCCGTATGGGCCAGTTTGGTCTTCGGCCGCTAGGGCCGCAGTGTGCTCTTCGGTCCGAAGTGAGCGTTCTGTATTGCCGTTGATAGTTATGACGCCCGAAGGATCGGGCATCTTCAACTTGAGGTACGCGTAATGTGGGACAACATTGAATTTAGCGAACATCGTTCGGCCGAGGAGGGCGTGATAGCCGCTGCGAAAAGGTGCAATGTCGAAGATCAAGTCCTCGCTTCGGAAGTTGTCCGGAGAACCGAACACTACTTCAAGTGTCACAGTGCCTGTGCAGTGAGCCTCCACTCCCGGAATGGCCCCCTTGAAGGTGGTGTTACTGGGTTTGATCCTTGACGGATCGATCCCCATCTTCCTCACTGTGTCTTCGTATATCAGATTGAGGCTACTGCCCCCGTCCATTAGGACTCTAGTGAGGTGGAATGCATCGATGATGGGGTCGAGTACTAAGGTTGCGGATCCTCCGTGGCGTATGCTGGTCAGGTGATCTTTGTGATCGAAAGTGATCGGGCAGGCTGACCATGGATTGAACTTCGGCGCTACGGGCTCGACAGAATATACGTCTCGCAGCGCTCGCCTCCTCTCCTTCTTTGGTACGTGGGTTGCGTAGATCATGTTCACCGTCTTAACCTCGGAAGGGAAGGGTTTCTGGCCTCCACTATTCGGCCTGCGGGGCTCATTGTCGTCCTCGCTTCGTGGGCTTTTGCCCGAGTCTTCGGCTGTAAGCTTGCCGGCCTGCTTTATCACCCAATAGTTACGGTTGGAGTGGTTGGCGGGCTTCTCTGGCGTGCCGTGGATCTGGCAAGTCCTGTCCAGAATTGCATCTAGTCTGGATGGGCCATCGCCGTTGCCTTTAGGGGCTTTCTTTCGGGGTCCGGACTTCGGGTTTCCAAACCCGGCATTTACTGCCGTATCCTCGCCTTCGCCGTCATTGTGGCGACGTTTACTCTTGCTACATCATGGCTTTCCAATAGTGTCTCGAACCTCGGAGGTACCGGGTGTGTCGGGGTTGGTGTTTTTACGAGCGAGCCAACTATCTTCGCCCGCGCAAAAGCAGGTCATGAGAGAAGTAAGGGCTGCCATAGTCCTTGGTTTATCCTGGCCAAGCTGTCTTACGAGGCATTCGTCCTTGACATATTGCTTGAAAGCGGCCAAGGCTTCGGCATCCGGACAGTCGACAATCTGGTTCTTCTTGGTCAGGAATCGGTTCCAAAATTGCCGGGCAGATTCTCCGGGCTGTTGTGTGATGCGGTTTAGGTCGTCCGCGTCCGGAGGCCGAACATAGGTGCCCTGAAAGTTCGCTCGAAAAGCGTCCTCAAGCTCTTCCCAACAGTCTATAGAGTCTTCGGGAAGGCTATTCAACCAGTGTCGAGCTGGTCCTTTAAGCTTTAGTGGCAGATATTTGATGGCGTGGAGGTCATCTCCTCGCGCCATGTGAATGTGGAGGAGGAAATCCTCTATCCATACGGCCGGGTTTGTGGTTCCGTCGTATGGCTCGATGTTCACAGGCTTGAAGCCCTCTGGGAATTGGTGTTGCATTACCCTCTCTGTGAAGCACAGGGGGTGTGCGGCGCCCCGAACTCGGGCTACATTGCGTCGGAGGTCTTCGCCCATCCGAGTCCGCTGCTACTCTTGGACTCTATCATTTCGGTTCGGCCAATCGTAATATCCTTCCCGGTGAGTGGGCGGATCTTCTCTGGATCCGTAGATGGACCTGGTACGGCCTCCTCGAGCATCTAGGTCATGGCAGAGGTCGTATTCGTAGGTAGGCCGCACTTGATCCATGCCGTAACGGCGAGGTGGGGCGGCGGGGTGCTCGGCCTCGTCAGCTTCTCTGTCCCGCCCTCTAGGGGGGCGGTCCGGCTGTTCGACGCGTGTGTATGTCAGACGTGTGGGCTCTACGGCCTCGTCGTCGAATTGCGGTAGCAATCTTCGCTTGGGGTAACTTTTGATGGGCTGTTCGCGGTCGTACCCTTCTTCGGCGGCTAGGACTTTGGTCCATCGATCGTTGAGGGTGTCCTGTTCAGCCTTGATTCTGTGTTTTTGTTTCTTCAGACTGCGGGCGGTGGCTAGAAGCCTCCGTTTAAACCGCTCCTGCTCCAGCGGGTCTTCGGGGAAGATGAAATCATCATCCTCGAGACCGGCCTCCTCTTCGGAAGATGGGAGGTAGTTGCTGTCTTCGGAGTCATCAGGGTTTTCTGGGTTGAACGGGTCCTCCTGCCCCGCGGGGACATCCTGATGATGTTCGTTAGCTGCGGCTCCAGCGAGGTCATCGGTATTATTCGCGGTGCCGTTCTCCGCAGAGTCCACGTTGCTCGCATGGCTTCGACGTGGCTTTGATCGACGACGCTGTCTTCGGTGTTTGGGTGGCTCATCTCCGGGCTTGTCTCGGTCCTGATTGGGAGTGCCATCATCGTCCTGGGGGGGGGGGGGGGGGGGGGGGGGGGCAGGGGGGGGGGCGACATCGGTACTAGCCGTGGGTCCGCTATCCTCATCCATGTATTCGGCATTTTCTGAATTGTAATCTAGCATATCGGTTAAATCATCGACAGTGGCTACTGAGGGAGTCCTGGATTAAGGGGTCCTCGGGCGTCCGGGCTATGTGACATGGGCCGGACTGATGGGCCGTGAAGATATAAGGTAGAAGGCCTTTCCCCGTGTCTGGATGGGACTCTCCTTTGCGTGGATGGCAAGATTGGTGTCCGGATGTGTAATTTCCTTCCTCTGTAAACCGACTCTGTACAACCCTAGCCCCCTCCGGTGTCTATATAAACCGGAGGGTTTAATCCATAGAGGCTATCATAACTCCCATAGGCTAGACATCTAGGGTTTAGCCATTACGATCTCGAGGTAGATCAACTCTTGTAACCCCTATACTCATCAAATACAATCAAGCAGGACGTAGGGTTTTACCTCCATCAAGAGGGCCCGAACCTGGGTAAACACCGTGTTCCCTTTGTCCCTTGTTACCTTCGATCCTCAGACGCACAGTTCGGGACCCCCTACCCGAGATCAGCCGGTTTTGACACCGACATTGGTGCTTTCATTGAGAGTTCCTCTGTGTCATCGATGGAAGGATCGATGGCTCGCCTTGTCAACAATGATAACATCACCTCTGGAGGAGCCCTAGTTCAGGGACAGATCCTCCAACTCGGCAGTTTTACTATGGGCGCCCGCTCGGCCGTTAAGCCAAAGGTGGCCCCCCAAATCGCCAAACCTCATCTCCGCATCGGCCTTGAACACTCCGAAAATATGGATCCGGCAGATGTCTCGTCCTTGAACAAACTGCTAGATCGCATCGCCGCCCTGGGGGTCACGATAGACTATGATTGGATTGGGCTTAAACCTGATCAGAGGGAAATCAAGTCCCCGTCGATCACCCATCTGGTAGCGGTCGTGGAGGAACAAGCCAAGAATACTTCTCCCCCCAAGTTGATAACAAGATATGTTCGGATTTCCGAGCCCTGCGAGCCGGATACCCATCTTAGGGAAGAGACCACAAGTCCTCTGAACATAGAATCAGGCGTTGAGCCCGAAAGTCACCAGGACCCTCCTAATCCTGGACTAGTGACCTCGGAGATTCTTCAAACTCCGGATCCAATAGTGGGTCGGGGTTCGGATTTTAGCCGCATGGCTTCGACGTGGCTTTGATCGACGACGCTGTCTTCGGTGTTTGGGTGGCTCATCTCCGGGCTTGTCTCGGTCCTGATTGGGAGTGCCATCATCGTCCTGGGGGGGGGGGGGGGGGGGGGGGGGGGGGGGGGGGGGGGGGGGGGGGGGGGGGGGGGGGGGGGGGGGGGGGGGGGGGGGGGGGGGGGGGGGGGGGGGGGGGGGGGGGGGGGGGGGGGGGGGGGGGGGGGGGGGGGGGGGGGGGGGGGGGGGGGGGGGGGGGGGGGGGGGGGGGGGGGGGGGGGGGGGGGGGGGGGGGGGGGGGGGGGGGGGGGGGGGGGGGGGGGGGGGGGGGGGGGGGGGGGGGGGGGGGGGGGGGGGGGGGGGGGGGGGGGGGGGGGGGGGGGGGGGGGGGGGGGGGGGGGGGGGGGGGGGGGGGGGGGGGGGGGGGGGGGGGGGGGGGGGGGGGGGGGGGGGGGGGGGGGGGGGGGGGGGGGGGGGGGGGGGGGGGGGGGGGGGGGGGGGGGGGGGGGGGGGGGGGGGGGGGGGGGGGGATTCCTCCTTGTTAAAAACAAGATTAAAGATTGCTGCGACAAGGACGCGGTTTCAGTTTTCTGCCGCAACTGTACGGACGAGGGAATCCTCAATGCCCTCAACCGCCGCCGCATACTACACTTTGCAGATTTGGCACATATAGTACAGAAGTACTGGGCAATGGAAAGCGCCTGGAAAGCCCAGGCAGCCCAGTGGGAACCTCCCGCCTTTAAGCAGCCCACTGGACGGGCAAAAAGGATGCACCCTTATGGGGCACCCGATTATCATCTCATTGACAAGAAAATCAAACCTTTCACGGGACATAGAACTGTCCTTGACGAATTACTCAGCAAGCCTTGTCAGATACACACAACGCCGAATACCGAACCAACACATAGCCTTCGGGCATGTTGGGTACTCCGGTAGGTGGCTAAGAGTGGCGAGGCCATCCTTACCAACACCACCCCGGAGAAGCACTCTTCAAAGGATGACAACCTCAATGTCTTTACGGTCTTTGAGACCTTTTCTTCAAATAATCGGCCCAAAAGGGCGCTCCGCGACCTCGCCCAAGTCAACCAAGTAGCCGCACTAAATCCTTGGAATGATACGGCAATAACTTTCACCGTCGACGATGAACCAAGGGCCAGATCAGTCCGAGCACCTGCCGCCTTGGTCTTAAACCCAATTGTGGACGGCTTTCGACTCACCAAGGTGCTCATGGACGGTGGCAGTGGCCTAAACCTCATCTATGAAGACACGCTCAATAAAATGCAAATGGACAAGAGTCGCATCGAGCAAAGCATCACTACCTTTCGAGGGATTATCCCCAGTCATGAAGCACGATATTTCGGGAAAATTAAACTTGATGTAGTATTCGGCACGCCGGAGAACTACCGGTCCGAAGAGTTGCTCTTCCATGTGGCACCCTTCAATAGCAGATATCACGCCTTGTTGGGGTGAGACGCCTTCACACGCTTCCAAGCCATACCCCATTACGGGTATATGAAGCTCAAAATGCTAGGGCCCAACGGAGTTATCACTATCACCAGTGATCCGGATATAGCGCTCCGCGCCAAAAACAAAACGGCATCCTTGGCCCTCGAGGCACTATCTGAAGCCCTAGCGGCCGAGGAGCTAACCACCCTGCGTTCCACAGTGGACAAAGATGATGTAATCCTCGATAAGAGGCCCAAATCCACTTCTTTCAAGCCAGCAGATGAAATAGTAAAATTTCAAGTACACCCGACGGATCCCAACAAGACATCCTCCATTGGAGCAAAGCTGGATCCAACGATCGACACTGCACTAAGAGCTTTCCTGCGCGAAAATTGGGATATATTCGCCTGGCACCCTTCGGACATGCCCGGGATCCCACGCAGACGGGCCGAACATAGCCTCAATATTATAAAGGGGTTCAAACCAGTCAAGCAAACGCTGCGGCGATTTTCCAAACCCAAATGACAAGCTATGGGGGAGGAGCTAGCTAAACTTCTCGAAGCTGGGTTCATCAGGGAGATCAAGCACCCGGACTGGCTAGCAAATCTGGTCATGGTACCAAAGAAGGATAAATCCTGGCGCCTTTGCGTCGATTTCAAAGACCTCAATAAAGCCTGCCCGGGGGGGGGGGGGGGGGGGGGGGGGGGGGGGGGGGGGGGGGGGGGGGGGGGGGGGGGGGGGGGGGGCATCGGGGGCTCGGGCACCGAAATGACACCTTCTGCCCATGTAATCATGGCTGTCATTGCTCCATGGACCGTCATGGTACCAAAGAAGGATAAATCCTGGCGCCTTTGCGTCGATTTCAAAGACCTCAATAAAGCCTGCCCTAAGGACCCCTTCCCATTGCCTCGCATTGACCAAATCATTGACGCGACTGTAGGACACGATTCACTGTGTTTCCTCAATGCATACTCTGGATACCATCAAATTAAGATGAAGGAGTCCGACCAGCCCGCAACGGCATTCATTACCCTGTATGGGCCTTTCTGCTTCAACACCATGCCGTTCGGACTAAAAAACGCTGGCGCCACTTACCAACGCATGATTCAAACATGTCTAGAGAAACAGATTGGCAAGACAGTGGAGGCATACGTTGATGATGTAGTCATCAAGACTAAACATGTCGAGTCATTGGTGGACGATCTACGCCTCACATTCGACAACCTCCGAACATATGACATACGGCTCAATCCGGAAAAATGTTTCTTCGGTGTTCCAGCCGGGAAACTACTCGGGTTCATTATTTCCAATAGAGGAATCGAAGCAAACCCAGCCAAAATCCAAGCCCTGTCACAATTGGCAACCCCAACAGACCTAAAGCAGGTCCAAAAACTAGCTGGGTGTGTGGCAGCTTTGAGCCGCTTTATCTCCAGATTGGGAGAAAAGGCACTGCCACTTTATCGCCTACTCCGACGAACCAACCACTTCGAGTGGACGGATGCGGCAACAACCAGATTGGAAGAAATGAAAGCTTTGTTAGCAAGCAACCCAATCCTCGCCGCACCAAACGTCGGCGAACCTATGTTGCTCTACATATTTGCAACCCACCAGGTGGTGAGCGCCGTGCTCGTCGTCGAACGAGAGGAAGAGGGACATAAATTCCCACTCCAAAAACCAGTATACTATGTATCGGCGGTCCTTACACCATGCAAATCTCGATACCCACACTACCAAAAGATAGCATATGCGGTCTTCATGGCATCCCGGAAGCTGCGGCACTACTTTCAAGAGTGTTCGATCACGGTGGCATCCGAAGTACCACTCAATGATATCATAAATAATCGGGACGCCACCGGCCGCATAGCCAAATGGGCCATCGAGCTCTTACCATTTGAAATAACATACAAACCATGCCGAGCAATTAAATCTCAGCTGTTGGCCGACTTCGTCGCCGAATGGACGGAAGCCGAACTCCCTAAAGAATACATCACATACTCCAACTGGATAATGTACTTCGACGGCTCTAAAATGTTAGCCGAGTTGGGAGCCGGTGTCATCTTAACCTCCCCTACGGGGGACTCAGTCCGCTATGTATTGCAAATAATGTACACGGACTGCAACAGTGCAGCCGAATACGAGGCACTACTGCACGGTCTCCGGATAGCTGTTTCTATGGGCATTCAATGCCTAGAGGTGCGTGGGGATTCGAACCTCGCAATATCCCAAATAAATGGGGATTTCGATGCAAAAGATCCAAAGATGACGGCATACCGCGATGCCGTACTCAAAATATCAGCTCGGTTTGAGGGGCTCGAGTTTCCTCACGTCGCTCGAGACAATAATCAGGCAGCGGACATCCTTTCTCGAATGGGCGTTAAACGCGACTCCGTTCCACCTAACACCTTTGTGGAAAGGCTCTTCAAGCCATCCGTAATATGGCAGGATGAGAGCGGCAACACCAGTCCGGAGCCGATCATACCCTCAGATGCCGAACACAATTCCGATATCATCGGGGGCTCGGGCACCGGGGGGGGGGGGGGGGGGGGGGGGGGGGGGGGGGGGGGGGGGGGGGGGGGGGGGGGGGGGGGGGGGGGGGGGGGGGGGGGGGGGGGGGGGGGGGGGGGGGGGGGGGGGGGGGGGGGGGGGGGGGGGGGGGGGGGGGGGGGGGGGGGGGGGGGGGGGGGGGGGGGGGGGGGGGGGGGGGGGGGGGGGGGGGGGGGGGGGGGGGGGGGGGGGGGGGGGGGGGGGGGGGGGGGGGGGGGGGGGGGGGGGGGGGGGGGGGGGGGGGGGGGGGGGGGGGGGGGGGGGGGGGGGGGGGGGGGGGGGGGGGGGGGGGGGGGGGGGGGGGGGGGGGGGGGGGGGGGGGGGGGGGGGGGGGGGGGGGGGGGGGGGGGGGGGGGGGGGGGGGGGGGGGGGGGGGGGGGGGGGGGGGGGGGGGGGGGGGGGGGGGGGGGGGGGGGGGGGGGGGGGGGGGGGGGGGGGGGGGGGGGGGGGGGGGGGGGGGGGGGGGGGGGCAGGAAAGCTCTTAGTGCGGTGTCGATTGTTTGATCCACCTGTGCTCCAATGGAGGCTGTCTTGTTGGGATCCGTCGGGTGTACTTGAAATTTTACTATTTCGTCTGCTGGTTTGAACGAAGTGGACTTGGGCCTCTTATCGAGGATTACATCATCTTTGTCCACTATGGAACGCAGGGTGGTTAGCTCCTCGGCCGCTAGGGCTTCAGATAGTGCCTCGAGGGCCGAGGATGCCATTTTATTTTCGGCGCGGAGCGCTATATCCGGATCAACTGGTGATGGTGATAACTCCGTTGGGCCCTGGCATTTTGAGCTTCATATACCCATAATGGGGTATGGCTTGGAAGCGTGTGAAGGCGTCTCGCCCCAACAAGGCGTGATATCCGCTATTGAAAGGTGCCACGTGGAAGAGCAACTCTTTGGACCTGTAGTTCTCCGGTGTACCGAATACTACATCAAGTTTCATTTTCCCCGAACATCGTGCTTCATGACTGGGGATAATCCCTCGAAAGGTGGTGATGCTTTGCTCAATGCGACTCTTGTCCATTTGCATATTATTGAGCGTGTCTTCGTAGATGAGGTTTAGTCCGCTGCCACCATCCACGAGCACCTTGGTGAGTCAAAAGCCGTCTACAATTGGGTTTAAGACCAAAGCGGCGGGTGCTCGGACTGATCTAGCCCTTGGTTCATCGTCGGCGGTGAAAGTTATTGCCGTATCATTCCAAGGATTTAGTGCAGCTACTTGGTTGACTTCGGCAAGGTTGCGGAGCGCCCTTTTGCGCTGATTATTTGAAGAAAAGGTCTCGAAGACCGTAAAGACATTGAGGTCGTCATCCTCCGAAGAGTGCTTCTCCGGGGTGGTGTTGGTGAGGATGGCCTCGCCACTTTTAGCTACCCGCCGGAGTACCCAACATGCCCGAAGGCTATGTGTTGGTTCGGTATTCGGCGTCGTGTGTATCTGACAAGGCTTGCCGAGTAATTCATCAACGACAGTTCTATGTCCTGTGAAAGGTTTGATTTTCTTGTCAATGAGATGATGATCGGGTGCCCCATAAGGGTGCATCCTTTTCGCCCATCCAGTGGGCTGCTTAAAGGCGGGAAGTTCCCACTGGGCTGTCTGGGCTTTCCAGGTGCTTTCCATTGCGCAGTACTTCTGTACTATATGTTCCAAATCTGCAAAGTGCAGTATGCGGTGGCGGTTGAGGGCATTGAGGATTCCCTCATCCATACAGTTGTGGCAGAAAACTGAAATCGCGTCCTTGTCGCAACAATCTTTAATCTTGTTTTTAACAAGGAGGAATCTGGCCCAGAAGTGATGGACCATTTCCTAAGGTTGCTATCATACATACATTAGGTCACATACGTCAGGAGGACCTGAATTGCTTGGGGAATATTGCTTGTGGTGGGTGGGTGGGCTAGCATCCGAACCCGACCCGCTATTGGATCCGGAGTTTGAAGAATCTCCGAGGTCACTAGTCCAGGATTAGGAGGGTCCTGGTGACTTTCGGGCTCAACGCCTGATTCTATGTTCGGAAGACCTATGGTCTCTTCCCGAAGATGGGTATCCGGCTCACTGGGCTCGGAAATCTGAACATATCTTGTTATCAACTTGGGGGGAGAAGCATTCTCGGCTTGTTCCTCCATGACCGCTACCAGATGGGTGATCGGCGGGGACTTGATTTCCCTGTGATCGGCTTTAAGCCCAATCCGATCATAGTCTGTCACGACCCCCAGGGCGGCGATGCGATCTAGCAGTTCATTCAAGGACGAGACATTTGCCGGATCCATCTTTTTGGAGTGTTCGAGGCCGATGCGGAGATGAGGTTTGGCGATTTGGGGGGCCACCTTTGGCTTAACGGTCGAGCGGGCGCCCATGGTAAAACCACCGAGTTGGAGGATCTGTCCCGGAGCTAGGGCTCCACCAGAGGTGATGTTGTCATTGATGACACGGCGAGCCATCGATCCTTCCATCGACGACACAGAGGAACTCTCAATGAAAGCACCAATGTTGGTGTCAAAACCTGCTGATCTCGGGTAGGGGGTCCCGAACTGTGCGTCTGAGGATCAAAGGTAACAAGGGACAAAGGGAACACAATGTTTACCCAGGATCGGGCCCTCTTAATGGAGGTAAAACCCTACATCCTGCTTGATTGTATTTGATGAGTATAGGGGTTACAAGAGTTGATCTACCTCGAGATCGTAATGGCTAAACCCTAGATGTCTAGCCTATGAGAGTTATGATAGCCTCCACGGTCTAAACCCTCTAGTTTATATAGACACCGGAGGGGGCTAGGGTTGTACAAAGTCGGTTTACAGAGGAAGGAAATTACACATGCGGACGCCAATCTTGTCGTCCACTCAAAGGAGAGTCCCATCCAGACATGGGGGAAGGCCTTCTACCTTATATCTTCACGGCCCCTCAGTCCGGCCCATGTCACATAACCTGGCCGCCCGAGGACCCCTTAATCCAGGACTCCCACACTTTCCCTAAGAGAGATCAACAAACAACACTGCAGAATATGAAGGGTGGCTTGCTGGTCTCAGGATCGCTGTGGACCTTGGAATTAAGAAGCTCATCGTCAGAGGTGATTCGCAGCTTGTTGTCAAGCAAGTTAACAAAGTCTATCAGATCCCGTTGATGGCAGCATACGTAGATGAAGTGAGGAAATTGGAGGAACACTTTGACGGTCTACAAACAGAGCATGTTCCTCGAACAGACAACAACATTCTGACGACCTGTCAAAACGTGCTGCCCTCAAGTTACCTGTGGAACCAGGTACTTTTGTGCTCCGATTGACTCAGCCATCTGTAACACCATCAGCGAGGCAAGGTAAATGAAGGAGGTTGGGTTCCGACCAGTACTTTCCCGCAGAGCTCCCAAAAGCCGTCGGCAAGGAAGTTGCCGGGAACAACATCAAGCTTGCCGGGGAGCAACAGGCTCTGGCAGGGCCTCGAGCCCTTGTCATAGAGACAAACGCTCCCGCGGCAGAAGACATGCCTTTAGTCCTTGCTGTCGAGCCTCAGGCTCCAACATGGGCACAGCACATTGTCCAGTTCCTCCAGACAGGAGAACTCCTCGAAGGACAGGAAGAAGCGGAGAAAGTAGCCCGTCGGTCTAATATGTACCAATTCGTGGACAACGTCTTGTACAGAAAGAGACCGAACGGAGTGAAATTGAAGTGCATTCCTTGGGAAGATGGACTGGAGCTGTTGGCAGAGATACATGGAGGCATATGTGGCTCCCCCATAGGATCAAGGGCTCTTGTCGGTAAGGCATTGCAGTAAGGTTTCTTTTGGCCCACTGCTCTCCAGGATACAACTACACTAGTAACCAAGTGTGAAGCATGCCAGTTCCATTCCAAGAAATTGCATGAGCCAGCTCAAGCTCTTCAAACAATCCCTCTTTCCTGGCCATTTTTGGTCTGGGGGCTCGACATATTGGGTCCTTTTCCCCGTGCCACCGGGGGCTTTGAGTACTTGTACATCGCAATCTATAAGTTCACAAAGTGGTCGGAAGTGGAAGCAGTGGGGAAGGTGACAGCACAATCAGACATCAAGTTCTTCAAAGGACTAGTTTGCCATTTTGGTGTGCCAAACAAAATCATCACCGACAACGGCACACAGTTCACGAGCCACACCTTCATGTAGTACGTCCAAGACCTTTGTGGCAAAATCTGTTTTGCTTCTGTTGCTCATCCGAGGAGCAACGGCCAAGCGGAAAGGGCAAATGCTGAAGTGTTGCGAGGTTTCAAGACAAGGACTTTCGACAAGCTGAGCAAGTGCAGAAGGCGCTAGATTGATGAGCTGCCATCGGTTCTTTGGTTAATCAGAATGACACCAAATGGAGCCATTGGCCAGACACCCTTCTCCCTAGTATACGGGGCAGAAGCAATTCTCCCCACGGAACTCATATACGGGTCACCTCGAGCGCTCGCTTATGATGAGCTTGAGCAAGAGCAGTTGCGGCAAGATGATGCTACGCTCCTTGAGGAAGATCGTCTTCAGGCTGCTGTGCCAGCTGCACACTACCAACAAGCCTTGCGCCGCTACCATAGCCTCTAGGTTCATGCCCGAAGTCTGGAGGAAGGTGACCTTGTTCTTTGGCGCGTTCAGTCGGCCAAGAATTCTAACAAGTTGACACCGAAGTGGGAAGGCACTTATCGGGTAGTACGAGTCACCAGGCCTGGCACAGTCTGCCTGGAGACCGAGGATGGCACTCTAGTGAGCAATTCCTGGAATATTGAACATCTTCGTAAGTTCTATCCATAAGGTGCGCTTGCCGGGTCTCCTGGCAACCACCTTTTTTACAAGTTTTTCCGGGAACGCATATGATCCTTTGTACAAAGCCAGGCGCAGACCCTGTGCATACTTGAATAAGTTTAAATGTTTTACAATTCCTATAGATTTTCATGTTATTCTATATGCATGCTTGTCTGAGGTATTGTATTACACTTGCTTCCGGTAAGTGTTGACGAACCGCAAAGGTTCCATATCCCTATCTTCTCTTCTTTCTTTTTTTTCTCTCGAAGGATAGAAGGTTCCCTCACATGCAAATTTACCGGCGGGGAGTGATGGTATGGACACCAATAGGCGATGTTCAAAGTTGACATCTTGCAGGAAGGAGTACAGCAACAAAAGCTAAGTTGCAAGACATTAAGTAAATTTTCTATAAAGTTATTTTCCTTGAACGATTTCGGCCTTTGTATGGAAAACCTGCATGCGAAGGAACCTTGTCGTGCTCGGTTGCGCCCTTACTTTGTTTCGAGTCCGCTCAACAACTTAAGTGGCTGCACTGAAAAAATCAAGGTATCTTGCCGGTAGCGACACCTCCAGCAGGCTGCTAAGGATCCGTTCCTCAAAGCGCTCACGGCAAAGGTGCGCACGCCAGCAAGTTTCCAATAAGCGTAGGGCATGTACCATACAGAAAGAAATCAGACAAGAGAAATAGCGTACATTCATACGAAACATAGCAAGTTATATTACATTGATAGTCACCGCGATTCTAACTTAAGATGAAACTGTCTTTGGCCTGAAATGGTGGCGACAAAAATAGCCGAAGTGGCTAGTCCCGGCGCTAGCCTTCGACCCTCTTGACTTGGCTCACTTTTGTCGATGATGGGTGCGACAAGTTCTTCCAGTGCCTTGAGGTCTATATTCTCTGGCAAGCTATTAAGAACGTTGGTAAGGTTGATGCCAGGGGTCTTGTGCACCACTTTGACGAGCACCTTGAGGAGGACGGCCCGGCAGAGTTTGCGGGATTCGTTGGCCAGATGGGTTGCTCGTTTAGAATGGAGCAACTTCAGGGCATCGATGATGCTCTCAAAGAACATGGTCAACCTGGCACTCGGAGACACCCTGTCATTAGAAGAGTAGTTGAAGTTCTGCAGGCCCATGGTGGACAGTTTTGCTGCAAGTTTTTCTGTGACGTCAACAAGGCGCTCGGTCCAGATCTACACACCTTTCTCAAAATCATTATAAGTGGTGGCGGCGCTTTTGAGTAGGTCTTTCTCATTTCGGAGGTCCTTGATCAAAGCCTTCTCGCGAGCCTTTCCGTTCTCCAGGGACTTCTCCAGTGTGGTCAGCTTCAGTTTCAGATCAACGATGGATTCATTGGCTGAGGTGAGCTTTTTGGTCTTGTCGGATATGGTGGTTTGCATCTCCGCCAAGCTGTAAAGAGTATTCTCTCTGTCGGCTTTGAGCATCGAGATCTCCTTGCCATGATCCTCGAGATCCGCCTCCAGCCTCTTCACTTTGTCACCCAACTCGTCCTTGGTAGCCCCTGTAGCTTCAGCAGCATCGACGGCTTCCTTTAACTTGCCGGCGTGGTTTATGGCCAGAGCTTCGAGTGTCTCTTTGTGTTTCTGCTCTAGCTCTTGGGTTCGCTGCGCAAAAAGCTTTTCGATCTCCTTGTCTTTGCTGCGAAGCTCGGCGGCAAGCGCCTCCTTGCGAACAGCAAGGTCCTCTTCATGAGCATTAAGCCCGACACGGCGTTCCGTTAAGCGAGCTTCCTCTGCAGTGGCCCGGTGCGCGGCCTCTTCCTGTGCCTTCTCGGCATTAGACTGCTTTAAGAGGAACTCGCTCCAACATTGATTTAGTTGTTCCCGGCTAGCCGTCAGCTCCCGGAAAGCCTCGGCATACTAGACTTGCATTTCCTCGACGCGCTTCTGGAAATTTGCCTCTGCTGCTTCAATAATTGCTGCCCTGGAGTCCAATTTCTCCTTTCGGGTGCGGTGAAGTGCCTGGAGCTTTTGAAAATTGCTGCTCATGGTTTGGAGGAGCTGTTCTTCCTTGGACTTGCTGTTGCTGGCGCATGGCTTGTCAACGATCTTGAGTCCAGCAACGGTGATGACGTCTTCATTGAAAATTTCCCCTTCGGTTGACACCCCAGTGCTTACCGTCCCTGGTATGCTGACAAACAGGTTGTCGCCAACCTTAAGGTATCTGCTTGACGGAGGGGCTTCGGATGTTGACGGTTGATCTTCGACAACCGCCTCGCCGGCAACTGGAGGCTCCGTGACCGGTGTAGCACCAGGCGCTCCTGTGGCAGGAATGCCATCAGTATGGTCACCAGACTACTTGCCCACCCTCTCAGCAGACCACTTGGCTGTTTCCTCCTGTGCAACCTTGGCGAACTCGTCAGCAGCGACTCTGTCGGCATCGGCGGCAGCATCCTTGACAGTCTCCTCGATAACGGTATCAACATCCATTTGTTCCATCGAGGGAAGATCTAAAGACCGAGAAAGAAAGCAAGATAAGACCAAGGTTGAAGTTCAAGAAAACAAAAATAAAGAAAGAATGACAAGTACTTAGAGGCAAGTGGTTTACCTGTGTCGAGCTATTGAGGGGTGGTTTCTCCTTTCCCGGCAACATTGTTTGCCGATGTAGGAATGCTAGTGCACGTGCTTGCTGGCTCCTCTTCAACATGAATGGGCTCGCCAGTGGAAGCCCTTGCTGGGGATTCATCTCTGGGCGGCGTGGCTGACGGAGGCGGCACGTCGGGGACGGCCTCCGATAGCTCTCCTTGTTGCCGTTCTTCCCCTGCAAGCCCGGAGATGTCAGTAGCAAAGATAAACATCTCAATGCTTGCCAGCGGAAAATGAGTAGCGGAATCACGCTGGGGGCTGACTTGAGGGCTGCGTTGAGGGCTGTGCTCCAGGCTGATGATGATGGGTTCTGGTGCGCCTATGGTGCTTGCTGAAGGATCATCGCCCATTGAAGTTTAGCCTTCTTCGCCATCCTTTGTGCCAATGTTTCTGTATCTCTGTGGAGACTGGCCAAAGCAAGACAAATGAGTTAAGCAAAACCAGGAACTTAGAAGTTAAAAGATGCAACTGGACCCTTACTCTTCTCTTTCCTGGCTAAAAGCGGAGATGTCGAAGTCGGCCTCCGTTACAGTGTCCGTGCGAGAGAGTGGAGGAGGGGTCCTGGGTCGCTTGGCTGCGGCAGAAGCGGTAGGTTGATGTGATCCTGTTGCTCTGGCTGTTGGTGCTGTCGTGTGAGACGCCCCCGCCGCTCTAGTTGTTGTCGCAGTCGTGTGTCTCGTACGTCGCGTGGGCTGCTGTTGAGCTTCTTGCCGCTGCGCAGCCTCGCCGGCCACCCTCTTGCCGGGAGCCTCACCGCTTGAGGAAGGCTGACATGTTGGGATGCCAGAGACGGCTTTTCGAAGAACACGCTTCTTCTTCCCTGGAGCTGGGGGCTCCTCATGCAGCTGCTCCTCGATTGCGTCTTCAACGGAAGGGCTCCCGGCAACTGTGCCACTCTGCTCCTCGATAGTCTCACCTTGCTCGGTGGGGTCTTCCTCTGACATCACTTCTTCTTCAATGGTTTCCCCTTCAGTGAAACCAACGCTACTGGCCTCCGCGGCAAGATTCGCCTCTTCCGCCCCACTGGCGATGTACGCCACTTCTTCTTACTTGTGGGGCAGATGAGGTTTGTCTCTTCCCGGATGGCTCTCTCCGACAAATTGTCAAAGAACACCTATGCGCGCTCTGCTTATGGCTCGACCCAAGTTCCGTCAAGGCCGTGAGCATTACACACTGGCATCATGGCGATGATTGAGGTCAAAGCGGAGTTGTTGCACAGAGGAATTACGCTCGCCGGCAACTTATATTTCCCGTCGGGCCTGAACAGTTTGTGGCAGAGAGCTGTGTGCTGCAGGACTGTCAAGTTGTTATTCAGACCAGGACGCAGCCTCATGATATCTCCTGCAAACTCCCAAGCTGGTATCCCTTTGTTTTGCAGAGGGGCAATGTGGCAGCGAAGGAAATCAGCGCCAACCATTTCTATTGTGAGCCTAGCAACCATGAGATGGTGGATCCTGGTAATTCGATTGTGAGCTTCTCATCTTGGGGATCGAGAGCGCTCCAGTCATTGCCGCGAACCACTTTCATTTGTCGGGGCAAACAGAAAGGCTGAGGATCTTCCTCTTTAATCCAGCACCATTCGGCCCGCCATTCTTCCCACTTCTTACGGAAGAGCCCGTCCGGGTATATCTCTTTATTCCATGCCCTTGGAATCCAGGTAATAGAACCAGAAAGGGCATCTCCTTTTTTGATACGGGGAATGAAATAGTGGTGAAAGAGGGCTGTGTTGGGAACTACTCCAGCGAAATTTCCACAGAGATGGGCGAAGACTGACATGCATGTCACGACATTCGGCATGAAATCCAAGAGACGGAAGCCGTATGTGTACATGATCTTGATGAAGAAATCAGAAAACGGAGGGCAGAGCCCGCAATAAATGTAGGCGGCAAAGAAAGGGAATTTGTCTGGACCACCATCGGAGGAAGCTAGGCGCACGCGAGTAGCAGGGTGAGCCCTTGTCTCCCTCCCACACATGCACAGGTACCGATCCATCAGGGTCCTCGCATCGAGCGTCGGGGCAAAGGCGACGTGTTCCTTCTGCATCTTCACCAGATCGATCTTCTCCGCCTCTGCATCCGAGTCGACGGCTTTCACCTCTTTGCCCTTGCTCGCTTTGGGTGGCATGGCGACTGTGGAAGCATAGGCCGAGGACGATGAGGGTGTGGAGGCGGCGGATGGTTAGGAGACACTCTGTTTCGAGCTCGAGGAAGAGATGATGGTGGTTTACAGATTGAAAAAGATGGGAGGTAAATGAACAACGCCTCTGCAGATTCTCTTTTATGGGGAAGGCACGGGGCTGCCTCTTTTCTAAATCAATGTGAATGCGCTTTTACGAGCACACTGCTACTGCGGTCATTCCGCACACGTATCCCACATCGCGCATTCAATGTGCGTCGAGGGGAAGCGCGATAAACAAGGTAATTACGACAGCTAACTCCTGCCATGCGTTCCTGTGCACTGTTTGGGCCTAGCCCAACAACGCCTCGCACCCGTGTATGGCCTAGGCCCGGGGGCTCCTGTTGGTGTACTAAAGCTTGGGTCCCTAGGTACCCCATACTTGTGCACGGATGGTTGTAGCCATACCAGCGGCAAGGCCTGCCGGGAGAACGGCTGAAAGCGGATGCAAGACTATCAAGGAGGCATTCAAGCCAGTGGTTAGAAGACAGAAGCCCGAAGGCTGGGTCCCCGGCAAGATACTTGCTAGGATGGCTTGTGAAGCCCCGGCAAGACTCGCACCCGGCAAGATCCCGCCACCCTGCCATCGCTCCAGCGCAGCGACCAGCCTGCCATTTGGGTTTTGTCCTCCTGGATGCGTGTCATGGCACTAGTGGTGGACGGGCTTAAGCGGTAATGATGGGACGGGCCCTTTTTCCGTCCCCAAGAAAGTAAGGGACACCTAAACGGAGCATTTAATGCATTTGTCCTAAGTCGTCAGTGATAAACATGCAAACACTGTAGCAACTTTACACCTCTTGTAAGTACTGTACGCCACTGTTTGTGACCCCTTGGACGTATAAAAGGAGGCCCAAGGCGTAGCTACAGAGGAGAGGACTCTCTGGCCCATTCTGCATGTGTAGCTACTACTCGAACATACTGTTCACCGCAAGTGCTCCTTAATCCTGGGCTTAAACACCCACAATAAACCAAAGCAGGAGTAGGGTTTTACGCTCCTCAGCGGCCCGAACCTGGGTAAAAATCCCTCGCTTTGATCATTGGATCTGCTCTTTGTGTACACCTTTTTCCCTGCCGAACCGCAAAAGGGATCCACTCAATCCCATAGGTGTCGTACGCTGACACTTACGACTCACCGTGCTATTGCATTTTTTGCTCAGTCACTTGCTCATCGTTGGTACGGGTGAGATAGAGACGGGAGATTTAAAATGGGGCGAGGGTTTCACGGGGGTTTACAGTGATGTCCTAGTTTTGTTCCAGCTGCATGCGCTCTGCATCGTCGGTTCACTATATGAAGGTCTGAGGAAGCTAGCGGCAACACCAGCTGGTTGGGCCTGCAGCCCAAAAGGGGAGCAGGTAAGTGGGCTGGGCCGAATGCGGCCCAACTCAGGAGATAGTTGTTGGCCCAATTAAGAAATTAAGTTTTAAAAAATGAATAAGATTTGGATTGAAATTAATTCTGGGAATTTAAATTTCCTTTTATGTTTAAGGCCAAAATAAAAATAGTATTTGGGCTAAAATAATAATGTTTTAGGGCTAAAATTTTCCATCGTATATTATGCTCATTTATAGTAGACAATTTTTAGTGTTGTATTCCTCCTCATATATTTATGTGCCATGCTTAATTATTTCTAATGCATTTTATTATGCTTAGTTAATTCTTTTAAGATATTTCATTATAATCATGATCATTATCGTCTTTTGTGCCAAATTTATTATTACCATGGTATCATATATTATGCTTAATGGTTCCTAGTGCAATATTGCTATTTTATTATGTATTGATCTCAGAGTAATGGTATTCCATTTAAGTTTATGATGTGCTTCACCAATAGTTTTTATTAGAGAGATTTATGTTATAATTTTTTTAGTGTGGCATCAATTAAGTGATATTTTGTGCCCTTACGTTAAGTCTTGGGGTTTGCATGCTCTTTATGAGCAATTATGCAAATTATAATATTGCCCTAAAATATCTAAGGTTTGTTGCTCAAATAATGATTGTTTATGTGAGGCCTTTATGACAATGATGTTACCCAAAATTCAATTAATGATTGATTTATCCTAAGCAATTAAGTGGCTTTTAGTCTGACCTATAATTGAACTTTGCGCATAAATATAACTATTTTTTATTTTCATGGTTATACACTAACCAAACCATGGATTGTCATGACTAAGTGCTCGTCCATATTTAGTCATGCATATTTAATGAGGTTATTTTATTAAAATGTCTCTGATCAAATAAGTGTGGTATGTATTTACCATTCTGGCCAAAGTTGATTGGTGAGTACATGACAGTAAAATTTTATTATTCCTGTCCTCTTCGGGACAAAGTTGATTGGGACTAGTTCAATAAAATAAGTATATAGAGACATTTTTCAAATTAAGTGTGGCTGGTGTTTTTCATCCTAGCCCAAGCTGGTTGACGAATATCTGACCACAAAACTTTGCTGCTCTTGCTCATTTTTGGCCAAAGCTGATGTAGGTTGGATCAATAAAAGAAGTTTGCACAATAAGAGGCTGTAAATTGTGACTGATATTTTTTATTCCGGCCAAAGCTGATTAATGAATATTAGTTCACAAAATTTTGTTGTTTTGGTACACTTCTCGCCAAAACTGATGTGGATAAATCAACAAAAGAAGTTTAGGATCTAGGAAAGAATTCTCATTAATAACGCTTTTGGACAAATTGAAATAGGCCATAAATATTAAAATACCTTTGGGGAATTGAACAAAAGGACATAAACTAATTGATTAAGTATTAAGTTGTTATAAGTTTACACTTACAACTCACTTGTATGCTTCCGCAATTAAGTGCCTCCGATTAATGTTGTGATTCATAGCTATGTATATTGATCTTTTTTTAGGTTATAGCCATATGCCACTAATTTAATTCCCAGATCAATTAATCCATGAAACTTTAAGCTTCTGTGATCATTATCATGATCAGTAAGTTGCCTTTCACCTGAGTTATCTCAAATTAAGATGGAACCAAAGGGAAATATTAGTTGGAGATTTAATGTGATTTTGGGATAAACTGTGGCACATGAATTCATTCTAACCAAAGTTGATTTGATGCATGTGTCATTCCCTAAGAAGTAATGTTTACATGAGGAATTATGTTTTGTATGATTGCTATAGAAGATTGTGATCATACACGTTTATCCCTATTGCTGATGTTTTCCAATTCAGCCATAAGTCTTTCGGTTGGCTTTAGTTTCTTCATAAGAAATGAATTAAGTTCATAAGCACATTATTATTTCATGAGTTCGTAAATAACAAGAATGTGCATAAATACAATATCTAAGGGAGAAAAACCAACTAAGGATCTCGTGGAGTACTCCAGTAAGAATCTGGGGAGCAATTCCCTAGTTCAATCATAATAAGGTTATCTCTAGCATTAATGGAGAAGTAGTTTGAAAAGGCTTCTTAAAATCCTATAAGGTCATATTTATCATAAGAATGCTCAAGATTTAGGGCCAGAGACAAGATGAATTTTTGGAGCTCTTGAGTTCACTTTATTATGTTATTTACAATAAAGTGAATAAAGTGTACTGGGATTAAGCTCAAAGGGATTTATATCCATATGAAAATTGGATACTATAAGTACGATATTATTATGGCCTCAGGGATAAGAAAGTTTTCAGGTCAAGTCTTAACGATGGCTTGGCGGCTAATATTAAGGCCACTCGAAGTTCTCCATTAGCACAAAATAAAGTTCTTCATCCTCCATTCCAATAATATGATTTATTTTCTTAGTTCTATAGACGTCTCCTCTAAAAGTGGAATTTCATTATGTAAGTTTGTCGAAATGTTGAGTTATAGCTCCGTCCTCATTTCGAGGGGGAGTTGAACTTCTGATGACCCAGAAGCATAGGGGATCACAATAGTCTTCAAGGGTAGTATTTCACCCAAATTTATTGATTCGACACAATGGGAGCCAAAGAATATTTATGAGCCTTAGCAGTTGAGTTGTCAATTCAACCACACCTGGAAAGTTATTTCTCTGCAGCAAAGTATTAGTACCACAGTAGTATGATAGTTTTGATAGTAATGGTAACGATAGCAAAAGTAACAGTAACAGTAACAGTAATAGTTTCGTAGTGATTGTAACAGCAGCAACAATAGTAGTAACTTAGCAAAGACAATTTGAGCAAAGCACAAGCATTGGATCATCGATGGATATTTGTATGGATGATATTCATCATGTAACAGTCACAACCTAGAGCGATACACAATAGCTCTAATTCAACAATTCAATGTGGGCATGTATTCCATATATAGTCATACGTGCTTATAATAAGAACTTGCATGACATCTTTTGTCCTACCCTCCCGTGGCAGCAGGGTCCATAAGGAAATCTAAGGGTAATTAAGGTCTCCTTTTAATAGAGAACAGGATCAAATCATTAAAACATGGGGAATACATGAACTCCTCGAATTACAGTCATCCCCGGAGAGTATCCCAATTATTGTCACCTTGGGGTCTACGGTTCAGAACAATAACAAGTGCATACAACTAGCAGATAGGATCAAGAACTCATATATATTCATGAAAACATAATAGGTTCAGATCTGAAATCACGGCACTCGGGCCCTAGTGAAAATCATTAAGCATAGCAAAGTCGTAGCAACATCAATCTCAGAACATAGTGGATACTAGGGATCAAGCCCTAACAAATTGACTCAATTACATGACAAATTTCATCCATCTCCATCATTGTCCAGCAAGCCTACGATGGAATTACCCACTCCCAGTGGTGAGCATCCTGGAATTTTTTATGAAGAAGGGTTGATGATGATGACGGCGACGAATCCCCCTCTCCGGATCCCTAAACGGACTCCAGATTAGCCCTCCCGATGAAGAACAGGAGGTTGCGGTGGCTCGGTATCATAAAATGCAATGAAACTTCTTCTCTTATTTTTTTCTGGGGAAGATGGAATATATAGGCTTGGAATTACGTCAGACAGCTAGCTATGGGCCCCACAAGACATCAGGGCACGCCCTTGGGGGGTAGGCACACCCTGTTGTCTTGTGGACAGAAGATGGCCCCCTCCGGTAGACCTTCGTTCTAGTATTTTTTATTTATTTAATAAAAAATCTCCACCAACTTTCGTCCAATTCTGAGAACTTTTATTTCTACACAAAAATAACACCATGGTAGTTCTACTGAAAACAACGTCAGTTCGGGTTAGTTTCATTCAAATCATGCAAATTAGAGTCCAAAACAAGAGCAAAAGTGTTTGGAAAAGTAGATACATTGGAGACATATCAACTCCCCCAAGCTTAACTCATAGCTCGTCCTCAAGCAATTCAGTTGATAAACTAAAAGTGACAAAGAAAAACTTTTACAAACTCTTTTGTTTCTGTTGCCGTATATAAACTTAACTAGTAACCAAGTTTTCAGCAAAGATCATGAACTAAGCATGTGAATGATAACACTTAAAACTCACATTTACTCATATCAATGGAATAGTCAACTAGCGAGCAATAATAATATATCTCAGATGCCAACAATTTGTCAAAATAATCATGATATAACATGATAGCATGGTATCTCGCTAGCCCTTTCTGGGACCACAAAACATTAATGCAGAGCACCTCTGAAGTTCAAGCAGCGACTAAACATTGTAATTCATGGTAGAAGAGATCCAGTCATGCTCATATCCAACATTAACTAGACTCAATGCATGTTAAACTAAGAATGAAAGTTGTGCTCCCAAAATTGGTGCTTGAATGAGAAGGTGATGACTCAACAGTAAAAGTAAATAACATGAAAGTAAATAGAAAGGCCCTTCGCAGAGGGAAGCAGGGATTTCAGAGGTGCCAGAGCTTAGAGCTAAAATAGAGATAAATACATTTTGAGAGGTGTGCTTTTCTTGTCAATGTCACGACAAAGGATGTCAACATCTTCCATGCTGAACACATTATTGGTGGTTCCCATGTAGAAAGGTAAAAAATTACTCCCCCACAACCATGCAGACACAATCCATGGCTAGCCAAATCCTCGAGTGTCCTCCGAACAATCAACTTTCTAGGGGGAGTTTGTTTTATTATATTTTTTTGTTTTTGTTTAACAGGACTAGGCATCCCAAATACCAACCTTTCTCGTGCAAGACGAGTGAATAAACTCTCGTCGTGAGAATAACCAACTTAGCATGGAAGATATTGACCACCCAGTCGCTTCATGAGCGCTACGGGCACACAAAATAGATGTTTATTTGAATGATTAGAGTTGGCGCATGCAAATTTACTTGGAACGACAGGGTGATACCGTGTATAGGTAGATATGTTTGACACTTTTGGCATAACTTTAGGTTTCATGAATTTGGATGCACAAGCAGCATTCCCGCTTAGTACAGGTGAAGGCTAGCAAATAGATTGAGAAGCGACCAACTAGAGAGCGACAACAGTCATAATCATGCATTGCAAATATTTAACATTGAACATGAGCATGAGTAGGATATAAACACCCTGAATATAAATATCATGAAGGCTGCATACATTTTGAATCAATTACATGCGTGAACATGTGCCAAGTCAAGCCACTTGAATTCTTCAGAGGAGGATACCATCCTAACATACTACATCATAATCATTTTAATGCATGTTGACACTCAAGATAAATTATTATCCACTCCTAGCTACTTAAGCATGGCATGAGCAACTATAATCTCTAATTGTCATCACAAACATGTTTACTCATATTGTGCTGAATCAGGGCTACTGAGTTAAACATATTTACAGAAACAGAAACAAGAAAAGTTCATACCAGCTTTTCTTTGCCACAGTCACTACAGTCACTTCATCAAATCATCATAATTATTGCCTTTCACTTGCACGACCGAATGATGTGAAAATAATAATGGTGCAAGGGTGCCCGTGGACTAAGCTAAAATGTGTAAACACTTTAGTCAAAGGAGAAGACAAGGAAATATTGGCCCTTTCATTAGATCAATAACAAAACATATAGGAGACAACTCAAAGAAAAAAAAAGAAATTGAGAGAAACACACTGAAATCTTTTTGGAGTTTTTAGTTTTTCTGAAGAAAGCAAAAGAAAGAAGAAAAACAAAAAGCGAGAAAAACTATTTACAACAAAGAACTCCCAACAAACAAAAGAAGAAACGAGAAATCTATTTGGGTTTTCTTTTACTACTACGAACTAGCTAAATAAGAAAGAAAAACCAAAAAGAAGCGAGAAATATTTTTGGATTTTCAAAGTTTTTCAAACACACAACAGGAAAAGAAAATAAACAAATGCGAAGCATGGATACACAGCGAAAATGATGAACACTGACAACTAGAATGAATGTGTGAACTTGAATATAATGTCTATGAGAATATGTACTCCCCCAAGCTTAGGTTTTTGGCCTACATGGTCTATGGCCATGGCTGGTCGGGATAATAGTCGTAATGGTAGCTTGGGGCGGCATTCTGAACCGCCTCCTCATCGAGTCGAGCGGCCTCCACTATCGCGTTATGCTCTCGAGCTTCCTCCTCATAGACAAAATGCCTTTGTTTGTTGTGAAAGTCAAAAAGAGAAGGCACATGCAAAATAATAGAGACATCATGGTATTTATTAAATGTCAGTTTATATTCATATTCATTAGTTTGATATGCAATAAACTTGTGATGTTGCATTGCCTCAAAGTCTAAGTACCTATCAGGGAGTACATGATCATTAGTTCTAATGGAGGCTCCAAGTCTTGCAGCTATGCGAGAGGCATAAATTCCTCCATATAAATCACCATCATCTGCATTTCGGCTTAACCGACATGCAATAATGGCCCCAAAGTTATAATCTCTACTGCCATTTACAACAGCATGAAGGATACTCAAATTGGGAGCACAAAGTGCACTACAATCATGCTAGCCAACTAAACACCTCCCACTAAATATTGCAAACTAACGAATAGCAGGAAACTAAATGCTTCTAATCCTGGCTTGTGTCACATCCATGTCCTCACCATTGCAAATGCTACTATGAAATGTTTTATAGCCAGCTTTCCTTGGTTCGGCGAGCGAACCCCAATACAGAATTTTGCATGCATCACATAATTCTTCTAGAGACATACTAAAAGATTTCTCATACAGATGAAACAGGACTCTAGAAGTGGCAGATAAGTACTCAAATTGCTGCGTAAATGAATCTGTGAGGTGATAGTACTGAGTACACATATCTGTGACGAAGGGGGTTAGCTTGGCATTCTCAATATATTGATCAAATTCTTGCTTAATACCAGCACCCGTCATGAAGGTGTCACAAGTCCATTGACAAGATTTTAATTTGGCACCTCATATGGAGCTCACCCAGGGTTCATGGTAAGCCGTACAAGCCGCACTTTGGCTTGAAGAGCCTCCCGAAGATTTCCTTCTAAATATATTCGTTTTCCTGAAAAATTTCTAAAATTTTTGGACCACAAAAAGAGGTTAAAAAATCTCAACAAAATTGATAGCAACAACTCCTAAAAGTGTAGAGGCTATATCAAGCATTCAAACTACTTAGAAGCAAATGAATTCAACATGCAAGTTCATTTTCTTGGGCACCAACAGCAGCAAAATAAGCAATATATAAAACACAAAAACAAAAAGTAATTGGACTAATGGAGGAGTCACATACCAAGGAGCAATCCCCTAAAACAGTTTTGGAATCGAAGTTCCGAGCAAAGAGATTAAAAATCTCAGTTTTGGGAGCAAGAACACGAGAACAAGAGCTACCATGATTTTTTTCGGAGGAACAAGAAGCAATGGGCATGTGGACTAAGTGACTGGAGTCCTATAGGCCCCACAACACATCAGGGCACGCCCTTGGGGGTAGGCGCGCCCTGTTATCTTGTGGACAATAGGTGCACCCCCCAGGGTGTGTCCAGTGCCAAAAATTCTTAAATATTCAATAAAAATCATGTTAAAATTTTATGACATCCTGAGCACTTTTATTTTGGGGTCATTTCTTATTGCACTCATAATTCAAAAAACAGGATAATCATGGCATTTTATTTTATTATAATTAAAATAATAGAGGGCAAAGTATAATTACAGAAGGTTGTGCTGACGGAATTCATCGACCATATGCCCCTAAAAAAGAATCCATTAATAAGGTTGATCAGGTCTTATTAACAAAACGTTTTGAGTGACATAAAACCGAAGAACTTTTGTATAGCACTAGGTTACCTCAACTAGGATATGCATTGTTCCAACAATAAGAGTTTGATATTTCTTTTCGGGAGCCGGAAGAGGAAACTCAAAACTTCCAATAGTAATTGTTGTAACTTTTTCAATAGAATTGAGACTATTCACTTTATTCATCTTCTTCGAAAAATATACCATGCGCTCATTGCCGTTAACATGAAAAGTGGCCTTGCTTTTGTTCCAATCAATAACAGCCCCTGCAGTTTTTAGAAAAGGTCTACCAAGGATAACCGACATGTTGTCGTCCTCGGGCATATCAAGAATAACAAAGTCTGTTAAGATAGTAATGTTAGCAACCACAACAGGAACATCCTAACAAATACCGACAGGTATAGCAGTTGATTTGTCAGCCATTTGCAAAGAAGTTTCAGTAGGTGTCAACTTACTCAAGTCAAATCTTCAATAAAGAGAGAAAGGCATAACACTAACACCAGCTCCTAAATAACACAAAGCAGTTTTGACATAATTATTTTTAATGGAGCATGGCATAGTAGGTATTCCTGGGTCTCCTAGCTTCTGAGGTATTTCTCCTTCGAATGAATAATTTGCAAGCATGGTAGAGATTTCAGCCTCATGTATTTTCCTTTTATTGGTAACAATATCTTTCATATACTTAGCATAAGGAGGCATTTTCATAATTTTAGTCAAGGGCGTTCGCAGATACAAAAGTCTAAGCATTTCAACGAAGCGATTGAAAGCCTCTTCATCCCTGGTTTTCAAATCTTTACTAGGAAATGGCATAGGTTTTTGGACCCAAGTTTCTCTTTCTTTCTATGTTTTCTAGCAACAAAATCCTTTTTATTGTACCTTTTATTCTTAGAAGGTGGGTCATCAAGCTCAACTTCAGGTTCTATTTCAATATCATTATCAGATTCTTTATTATTGTCTAGTTGAGTATCAGTATGATCATCATTAGCATCATCATTATCATTATCACTAGGTATATGCTCATTACTAGACTGTGTCTCAGCATCAGAAATAGAAACATTATTTGGATTCTCAGAAGGTTTTTCAATAGCATGTTCACTAGGAGCATGCAAAGTTTTATCCTTATTCTTTTTCTTCTTCCTAGGTGAGCTAGGTGTGTCATTATTAACTCTCTGAGAATCTTGTTCAATTTTTTTAGGATGACCTTCAGGATACAGAGGGTCTTGAGTCATTTGACCACCTCTAGTCATTACTCTAAGATCATGATCATTAATTTTATTATTCATTTCATTAAGCAAGTCATTTTGTGATTTGGGAACTTGTTCTAGCTGAGTGTGAACCATAGATGAATGTTTACATAAGCCTTTAACATCATTAGCAATTCTAAACATCATATCACTGAAGCGTTCAATCATAATAGCATTGCGTTTCAATTGATCACTTATTTGCCTAGAAGTTTTCTTGCTTAATAATAAAGTTATTAAATTCATCCATGCACTGACTAGGAGATTTATTATAAGGAATATCACCCTCATCAAACATATAAAGAGAAGTTACCTCTACTACCTGTGTCGGGGTATCGAGTCCATGTATTTCTTCAATAGGTGGTATATTTTAAACATCTTCATATTTAATACCTTTCTCATTCATAGATTTCTTGGCTTCTCGCATATCTTCTGGACTAAGGAATAGAATACCTCTTTTCTTTGGAGTTGGCTTGGGTGGTGGTTCAGGAAGTGTCCAATCATTGGCATTTCTCTATAATTTATTCAATAATTCCTAAGCCTGTTCAATAGTTCATTCCTTGAAAACACAACCAGCACAACTATCTAGGTAGTCCCTAGAAGCATTGTTTAGTCCATTATAAAAGATATCAAGTATTTCATTCTTCTTAAGAGGATGATCAGGCAAAGCATTTAATAATTAGAGAAGCCTCCCCAAGCTTGAGGGAGACGCTCTTCCTCAAGTTGCGCAAAGTTCTATATTTCCTGTAAGGCAGATACAAAGGTCTAAGCATTTCAACGAAGCGATTGAAAGCCTCTTCATCCCTGGTTTTCAAAGCTTTACTAGGAAATGGCAAAGGTTTTTGGACCCAAGTTTCTCTTTCTTTGTTATGTTTTCTAGCAACAAAATCTTTTTTATTGTACCTTTTATTCTTAGAAGGTGGGTCATCAAGCTCAACTTCAGGTTCTATTTCAATATCATTATCAGATTCTGGGGGGGGGGGGGGGGGGGGGGGGGGGGGGGGGGGGGGGGGGGGGGGGGGGGGGGGGGGGGGGGGGGGGGGGGGGGGGGGGGGGGGGGGGGGGGGGGGGGGGGGGGGGGGGGGGGGGGGGGGGGGGGGGGGGGGGGGGGGGGGGGGGGGGGGGGGGGGGGGGGGGGGGGGGGGGGGGGGGGGGGGGGGGGGGGGGGGGGGGGGGGGGGGGGGGGGGGGGGGGGGGGGGGGGGGGGGGGGGGGGGGGGGGGGGGGGGGGGGGGGGGGGGGGGGGGGGGGGGGGGGGGGGGGGGGGGGGGGGGGGGGGGGGGGGGGGGGGGGGGGGGGGGACTACGCACACAACCAGGAGCAAGAGTATTAAACCATTCTTTAGCATCACCCTTTAACGAGAAAGGAAACAACTTAAGAATATAGTAGTAGCGAATCTTTTCCTCTTGAGCAAATAGTGTGGCTATATCATTCAATTTAGTAAGATGTGCCACAACAGTTTCAGATTCATAACCATAAAAAGGATCGGACTCTACCAAGGTAATCTGTTCAGGATCGACAGAGAATTCATAATCCTTATCAGTAACAAAGATAGGAGAGGTTGCAAACTTAGGATCATGTTTCATTCTTTCATTCATAGCCTTTTCTTTCAGCTTACTTAATAATTTCTTAAGATCCTCCCTATCATTACAAGCAAGAAATTCCTTAGCAATCTCCCCATCCATAACATAACCCTCAGGTATATTAAGCATTTTAGTTCTAGTAGGAGTGCTAGGTGTAACAGGTGATTCATCAATTTCAACATTTTCATTAGTTCCAAATTATTTAGCTTTAGCAATTTGAGCATCAAGAAAATCACCAACTGGTACAGTTTCATCAAGCAGAGTAGTAGCATCATCATGAGTATCATGAATAGCAAAAGTAGTGTCTATTACTTGCGACATATTAGATTGAATAGCAGATGGTGGTGTCGCAAGTCGACTTAAAACAGAAGGTGAATCAAGTGCCGAGCTAGATGGCAGTTCCTTACCTCCCCTCGTCCTAGAGGGTACGATCTTGATCTTGGAGTCTTTCAGATTCTTCATAGTGATCAGCAGATATTTAACTCCAAAGTGAACTCAATAAATAGAGGTATGCTCCCTAGCAACGGCGCTAGAAAATAGTCTTGATGACCCACAAGTATAGGGGATCGCAACAGTCTTCGAGGGTAGTATTTCACCCAAATTTATTGATTTGACACAAGGGGAGCCAAAGAATATTTATGAGCCTTAGCAGTTGAGTTGTGAATTCAACCACACCTAGAAAGCTATGTCTCTCCAGCAAAGTATCAGTAGCACAGTAGTCTGATAGTTTTGATAGTAACGGTAATAGTAGCAATAGTAACCGTAATAGTTTTGTAGTGATTGTAACAGCAGCAGCAGTAGTAGTAACTTAGCAAAGACAATATGAGCAAAGCGTAGGAATTGGATCAGCGATGGATATTTGTATGGATGATATTCATCATGTAACAATCACAACCTAGAGCGATACACAATAGCTACAATTCATCAATTCAATGTAGGCATGTATTTTGTATATAGTCTTACGTGCTTATAATAAGAACTTGCATGATATCTTTTATCCTACCCTAACATGGCAACGGGGTCCATAAGGAAATCTAAGGGTAATTAAGGCATCCTTTTAATAAAGAACTGGATCAAAGCATTAAATACATGAACTCCTCGAATTACAGTCATCCCCGGAGAGTATCCCAATTATTGTCACCTTGGGGTCTACGGTTCAGAATAATAGCAAGTGCATACAACTAGTAGATAAGATCAAGAACTCATATATATTCATCAAAACATAATAGGTTTAGATCTGAAATCATGGCACTTGGGCCTTAGTGACAAGCATTAAGCATAGGAAAGTCGTAGCAACAGCAATCTCAGAACATTCTGGATACTAGGGATCAAGCCCTAGCAAATTGACTGAATTACATGACAAATCTCATCCATCTCCATCACAGTCCAGCAAGCCTACGAAGGAATTACTCACTCCCAGTGGTGAGCATCATGGAATTGTTGATGATGAAGGGTTGATGATGATGATGACGACGAATCCCCCTCTCCGGAGCCCCAAACGGACTCCAGATCAGCCATCCTGATGAAGAACTGGAGGTGGCGGCGGCTCCGTATCGTAAAACGCGATGAAACTTCTTCTCTTATTTTTTTCTTGGAAAGACGGAATATATATTCTAGGACTTAGGTCAGACGGCCACCTGTGGGCCCCACAAGACATCAGGGCGCACCCTGGGGGGAAGGGGGTAGGCGCGCCCTGTTGTTTTGTGGACAACAGGTGGCCCCCCTCCAGTAGATCTTCGTTCCAGTATTTTTTATTTAATCAATAAAAAATCTCTGCTAAGTTTCGTCCAATTTTGAGAACTTTTATTTCTGCACAAAAACAACACCATGGTAGTTCCGCTGAAAGCAACATCAGTCCGGGTTAGTTTCATTCAAATGATGCAAATTAAAGTCCAAAACAAGAGCAAAAGTGTTTGAAAAAGTAGATACGTTGAAGACGTATCAACTTCCTTGGTATGTTTATATTCCATCCATATTTTTCTCTTCTAGGTAAGGCATATTTATATCTTTAAGTAAGTTTAAAATTATAGATGAAAATTGAGTCCTTGTTAAGCACCACTCTTAGTCAGATATCTAATGTTTCCATCCCCTAAAGGTATCATTATTATTATTATTACCTCAGTGCATCACTAAGTTGAATCTTAGGTAATGCTAAAGTAACCAGGTGCTCTAAGGTAGAGATGATTTAGAACAATTAGATTTCACTTTTAATACTAATGAAAAATAATTAGCTATTCTTATGATCTCCACAATGATCCTCTTGAAACATCTGAGGTGGATAATGAGAATTATGATACTCCGAAATACAGTATGATGCTAAAAAGCTAAAGGGGGATCAGTTAATAAATAAGGGATTTTTTGCAATTAAGAGCTCCATTATTGACTTAATAAGAGAAGCTATTTCTTACTCCCGGATCACCAAGAATTACCTTCGCAAAGTTACTCTAAAGTTTAACCAACACATCTCATTAAAAGACTTCTTGATAAAAAATTAATGTAACTCGGAGTTTGAGGGAACATACTATGAAAAGATGCCACATGGCCACCAAACTTAAGATTTTAGAAATGGAAATCTCATATGTTTTTCCTTTTGTATAATAAGGAATCACTTATGATGATTAAGTGTTTTTGAGACAATAAGTATCTAACAATGGTACAAAGCTCAATAAGAAGTAAGTTCAATGAGGAATGTATGATTGGTTAATATTATATTGACTATAAGTAATAGTGACATTGCATAAGACCTTAGGTTTTTCCACTGGGTAGCAAATTCAGCTTAGTGATATTCTTCATGTCTCTAGAATTCACTAAGATTAGTCCATAAAGAGGAGTATTAAGTTATTTTCAAAAGGTTCATGTTTACTCCCTCAAGGGCGATAAGTCTTCCTCATGTTGTCACTAATACTTAAGTCATTATGTGCCATTAAGTTTTTGAGAGGGGGATATCTGGCAGACATAAGTCCATGAATGGACCCCTAGAAAATTGTTAAGAAAAAGCTTTGACTTGTTCGCATAAGCGCTAAAGTAATAGTATGTTATATATCACACTAAGGGATTGCATGCTCACATTTAAGAAATATGGTGACCACCAAGTTGTGGGCCGCTAAGGAAGTTGGCAAGGTGTGAATCCACAAAAGTTTCACCCGTGCGGGGGAGCCATATTGTGGAACGACTTTACCAAATTTTCATAAGGCATCGTTAAGGATACAAAATGAGTTGTGACATGCTTCAATCCCTAATCCTTTAAGATATGGATTTATGTCCCTAATCCATACCAATTTAAGAATAAGGAATTTCATTTTCTTAAGAAATTGTGGCGCCTCGCTTGATTACCACTGTAGCCAGATGGTCACCACGCATGCCAGCCCAGGAAATCACTCTGGCATGCGCGTTTACAACAAGTATCATGAACACAGGCTTTTCTATTAAAGGATATATAAGTCTTACATGATATATTACAAGGGTGATGGCAGGGGAAAAGCTCTATCTAAGGCAGCATGGTCTTTGTTTGACTCCAATCCACAGGGATCTGACTTGGTTACTCTCCTAGCCCGCGAACGCTCCGGCTCCTCGACGATGGACGGTGAATCCTTATGTGAACCTGGCCATGTTAAAGGCCGCTGAGTACTTTTGAATGTACTCTCAAGCAAACCAAACTAACATATACACCAAGCAAAGCAATCCATGGCATTCAAGCACGCATTTGTTATTAGAGCAATATTAATTATCATGGCATAACAGGTTTATCCAGTGTGATACTACTAAAGTAAAGTTAAGCATGGCAAGTAAATAACTCATACTCTGAACATTCTCAGGATCCAATCCAACTCTTTTGGTCATCTGACCATGTCATTCATAGCCATCCCATGGCTAACATATCATATTCCTGACATCATCCGATGTCTATGCATCACCTCTGTAAGTCTGATAAACTTACTCTCTTACAGGTTGTCCCACAACCATCGGAATACTCATGAGACACTGAGTACTTTCGATCATAAGACAAGTTCTTCCATCATTATTCTCATTACTACGGTTGACCACCTAGTGAGGTCTGGACGGACTGTCCAATACCATGGACGCGGCTATTCGAATAGATTCTTACACTCTGCAGAGGTTGCGCGCTTAACCCACACCATGGAGCACCTGGCCTCAGGATCCCATTCGGGTGGATCAGTGTAGCTCCAACAAAACCTGCCTAACCCATGACTCCTCCATCGTACCATCGGCAATCATCCTCCCCCGGAGTCCTACCCTGGGTGGCCCCTGTGTCACCTCGTGACACCTGCCACCGTCGTGGTCAAACAAACTGTCCCAAATGGGTACTCCCGGGTTAAACAATCAACTGGGCTCACAAGGTTATCGCCGCCTATCGGGCCAGGGTAGCGCGCACGCATAACCTTCCGTCTTTGGTGGTACCAATAAAAGAGCATGTGATCAGACCAAGTCAAGGCCGTCCCATACCGGCAAATGTGGCTGCACAGATAAGTCCGGACAGGTGACTCTGGATTAATCGACTAGTTTTAGCTTTAGCCAGTACTTAGCAAGCATAGTTATCTATCACAACAAGTAGAGGTGGCAGCAACTATGCATTTAAGTAAGTTATTTTGAATTATCACATAGCAAACTAATGCAAGTAATGTAGTAAGTGCAATCTAACAGAAGTTTAATTATTTCTATCACATGCATAATCATTAATTAAACACAGAAGAATAACATAGATCAATGCTTTGGGGCATATATCAGATGGTCGGCTTGCCTGGGGGTGAAGAATACTCCGGGAAGAAGTGTGGAGAGTCCGCGGAAAGGATCGCCGGAAACCATTCACTCTCGGATGGGGCTGAATAAAGGCAAGGGCAAAATGGTCATTTTCACAGTGTGGAAACATTATGAAAATGATACCATCGGAACTGGTTCGACGAACTGAAGACGTGGGCATTGGTTTCACCTGAATCGGAGTTACGGGCGAAAAGATATGAGGGTTTGACTATGGAAGGACCTTTCTATAAATACATTATTTACTTCTGGGTCCTTGGCTGTTTTTTATGAGAAAAGAATAAATGGCACTGTGCCCACGGGCCAGCTTGGGCCGAAAGCTGCTGGTGCCCGCGCGCCAGCTGGGCCGCGAGGTTGCTGCCGCTACTGGGCCGGCCCACTCGCACCATCGTCGCTTGAAAAAAAAGGAGGGAGGCGCCGAGCCGCTGCCAGGCCGGGCCCGCCCACAGATCTCCTCCCTCCTCCCTCTGTTCCTATCGAAACAGAGGAGGAGCAGGGGAGGGGTGACGCCGGCGACGGTTCCCGGCGGCTTCGGCGGTCTCCAGCTCGGGCAAGACAACCTGCGGCTGCGGGGAGATGTGCCGCTCCCGTCCAGAGGGAGAGCGGCTGCTGGGGAGGGACGGAGCGATGGCACACCATAGTGGCAGAGGACGGAGGAGGCGGCGGGATGAGCTGGCCACGGTCCTGGAGCTCGCAGACGACAGTTCTGGCTGGTGGACGACGTCGGGGAGTGGCACGGGTGAGCAGGGAAGCTAGCTGGTGCTTCGCTAGGGCTCGAGCGCGTCCGGAGCCACGTGACAACAATGGCGGTATGGCGGCGCTTGTTGTCATTCGGCGAGGAAGAAAACAGAGGGGGAGAGGGTTCCAGAAGGGGTACACAGACGGCGGCGACGTAGTCGGCTCTAGGGGACATGATGCTGCGGCTCGAGCCATACTGTCCGACGTGGTGGCACGCGGTGCACAGTTTTGGTCTGTCTCTCACGCGGACCGGGTGCTCTGGCATGACTCTGCCTCTTTAGGCTTGTCAAACATGTGCCCCACTGCTTAATTAGATGAGTTGGATCATTGGATGGGCCAGGAAGGGTCTAGAGTGGTCGAGGGGATCCAGAACAGTTTCTGGTCAGAAAGTGTTTGTAAGTTTCTGGAGGAGATTGGCTTGGTGAAAGTGGATGATTTTTGGGGTGGAGCCATGATCTACTGAGGTTACTCTGTACACAAAATTTCACCTCAATTAGATCAACGTAGCTATCACTTCCTTTACAAATTGGCAAGCTGGACAGAAATGATGATAATGATGCTGGGCAAAGATGGCTAAATAGATTGGGCTGAAATTTTGTGGAGAGAGGTTATTTGAATATATGAAGCCACTATAAAAATTTCATACCATTTGGGTACACTAAAATGGTACTTCCTTCACAAAGCTTCCAAATGGACAGAAACTTGGAAAAATTGTTGTGGAAGAATTGATGGGTGAATTGAGCTAGTTTTTGGTTTCCTTGAGTGATTTATCAATGTTAATCACCATGAAAAATTTCAGCTCAAATAGCTCAAGGTTTCAAGCACTTCCTTTGCAATTTGCCCAACTGGACAGAATTTGCAAATTGATGTTGTGCTCAAAATTTGAACTATGGAACTTGGGCTCTTGATGTAAATGGTGCAGATATGGATAGAAGAAGCTCCACAATTTATTTGAGATATTTCCTGGCTACCAAAATGGTAGTTCCTTTTGAAACTTCCGAAAATGCAATATTGTCTTTAAATAGGAAAAGGCAATTTCCCCTATTGAATTATGGCCAATATTTTTATGGGAGCTCAATATGATCACAAAGAATATCTCCACAAGTTTTCATGAACTTTGGAGATGGATAGATAATTTCCTAGATTTAATTTCCTTTAATTGGCAGAAAAAGGAATTAATTATAAAAGAAAAATATTGCAAATGACTTTGCAATATTTTTGCATATCCAGGGTTTACAGATAAAGGATGATCATTGGGAAAAGTTTGGGAGGCAAAAGATCAAAAGAAATTGGGGTTCCTTTTAACTGGAAGAATTAGGGTTTCTCTTCCGGCAACTCGGAAGGTAGGGTTCCGATAGGAAAGTCTTGACAATATATCTTGGGTGGCCAAGTTGGGCTAGAGAGAATGTCTGGTTTGATAGGGAGGCAAGGTTGAATAACCATCTTCACGTACACAAGAGCGAGAGAAATCCGATAGCACCGAGATAAAAGACGGGAGTTAAATCCCGCAAAGGAAAAAAAACAGGGAGCGAAAACCAGGGTGTTACAAACCTACCCCCCTTAAGACAATCTCGTCCTCTAGAATTCCGGGCTTACATCTCGGTGACAGGGGACTTACCTATGTGCGCCTTGGATCCATCAGCGATCTTGTCTTCGTTGGTTCACTGACCTTTTAATTGCCTCTTCTGATGGACCATGTGTTGTCTTTGCACACAGTTTCCTTGAATCCCTCTCTTTCCTGTCAGGTGTACCTTTTGTCCTGATAGTGGTGTTGCTGGGTGGGGTAGTGGGTAATACCAACAAACAGCTTGGTTTCCTTGGCCTGGAAGCAATTGCTTTGAGTTTTATTGTGATACTTCATACTCTGACTGTCATGGGCAAGACATCCTTTTCTGGTACCAGGTTCACGTGCTCGTTTGGCCTCGAGTGAGTGGGAGTGGCTTTCTTTTTGCCATGCCAGAATGCTTAGTCTGGCTGTGGGTCCCGTACTGATGTTTCCTTCTGTCTTAGGCATTCTGACTTTGTCCTTAGGTGATCCACAATTCAAGGAACAACATGACCGAGCTATTGCTGCTATATCCCTAACTGAAATGCTAGGCATGATCACAAAGTAATCATAGACAGTAATCTCTTATCCCAATGATGTCATGATGTCTACGAGCTATTGGTGCTGATGTGCTTTGAGTCATTCTATCTGAATGTCTTACTTCAAACTCCGTCGCTCGTGGACATGGCTCTGTCATATATAGCTTATGTAGTCCTTGCTATGCCCACTGAGCTGAACATAGTATCGCTATCATCCGGTGTATCTTTTGGAGCATAGCCTTTTATCTTGGTTGATGGCCCATATGATGAGTATGACATGCTGGCTGCACATTGTTGTGGCCATATATGCAAGAGTCTGAAAAGGATTGGTAATACCTCTCCGTTTGTGAGATTGTATTTGGTTGACCGCCACGGAGGTCGTTTGTCCACAACCTCTTTGTTCTTGGGGACTCCTTTGGTGGACCTATTATGACCTGCCAACACGACTCCTTGATTGTTTTCCCAGTGGTCGGGCTTGTTCTCACAACTTATTCTTGCATATCTCATAGGGGTTGATGTGTTCATATTCTTCCTTTCAACATGGGGCCAAGGTTTCTCTAAACACTGTCATTCTCGTGTATGAGTGGCTCGCATGAACTGATCCACTGGATTGCATGCTCACAACATATGCAGGTGTAGGATAAATCCTTCAATAACCACTGAGTTCTGAGGAAGATGTGTGTCCGGACTAGTTCTTGCTCCTGACAAGATTGTTGTGGGCACGATGGCGTGTTGAAGAAGGCTGAATTCCTTATGCTTGAAGCTTTTGCCCGGGTAGCATGCTGAAGAAGGCTGTGTATCGTATCCTAGAAGATTTTTCTCACCAAGTGGCGTACCGAGGAAGATTGGCAGTCTGGTAGCTTGCGATGGAAGGCTGGGTTCCTTATACCAGAAGTTTTTTACTGTGTACGTAGTCGGATCTATGGCCGATTCTGGCTTTCTTCCGAAGTATCCAAAATTTTACCCATAGCGGAGCCAAACTTTGTATAGGCCATACCTTGACTGAAGATTTTCTGCACACCGCTTATCCTTCTGCTGGTCTGATCATCATTGCGGTAAAGGCTCCACAACTGATGCAGGTTTTATGTTGTTAATTAATTCGGAATACCCTTTGCGTTCAAACCAAGTGTTGCTGGTAATAAGCAGTTGATGGATAATTCCATTCGGTTCAGCTGAGCTTCCAGGCATGTGGGGTTCTCATTGATTCTGGATAGCCGTGAATGCATCCATATTTCTCGCAAGCCTTGTTCACAGTGCCCGGAAAATTTTGTATTTGCATCGGTGAACTTCAAGATATGCTTTGCAATTTGTATCAGCGCACCGGAGTTTTGTTGTTGCTCTCGGCACATTCACATTCTTGGTATATGTCCTCGGTGGATAATAAATGATTCTTCCGTCTATTGAGGGAATACTTAGTTCACCTCACTGACTGAAATAATTCTTGTATCGCGCACGGAATAATTTGTCCTTACTGGTGTTTATTCTTGGTAGCTCATCTGACTACTCCTTAAGCATGATCTGTTCTGAGGCAAACTCTCTTAGGTATATTCTCGCCCTGTCTGCAGAGTCTACTTTGACCTATCCCTTATTCTTGACAGATCCAGGGTTGCTGTTCTGGATATCGGGCAGTTGGCTTATCTTGACTCTTGTTGTATTGGGATTATTGGGTATTATCCAAGTGGTATACTGGTCTTCTTGACGGCACTTGCGGATGGATGCAGTCAGAGCGAAGAAACGGAACCAACAAAAGAAACTAGAACCGTGAAAACCAATAGGCAAATAAAGCTCAAATGTTGCAGACCTTACACACGTGGCCGAGGATCCACTAGTATAACTAGCCTAGTGCACTCGATGCACCGCTAAGGATTTAGAAGCGAAACCACACAATGCTCCTGGTAGCACTGGTGTCAAGCTCCCACTACTTCCTTAGAGAACATCACACTCGATGCATGACCATAGCCAAAATGGCTTAGTAAACGATCCTAAGGTTGTCGGGGAAAAGATGGAATTTATAAGTGTCTCCCAAAGGAAACTAGAGTTAAGAAGAGAAATGCCATGGCTAGCAAGTAGGGTAGGGATATCTGGTTTACCTAGGGGTTCAGGGCTCACGGGTCATTGCCGGGTGCGGACATTTCACACCGGAGGCAAAGGCCACAAGAGATGGGGTCTGATGGGGCCAAAACCTATGGGGTTGCCTTATGATCAATAGTAGCCATGCCAGCTTGGCAAAGATGGCTGAAATCCATCTGGGCTTTCTACTGAGCACAAGACAATAAAGTCCAGCTAGGGGTAACCTACAGTCAGCCTGGCTGCTCTGATACCATCCGTTGTGGCACCTCGCCTGATTACCCTATAGCCAGACAGTCGCCACGCATGCCAGCCCAGGAAATCACTCTGGCATGCGTGTTTACAACAAGTATCATGAACACAGGCATTTCTATTAATGGATATATAAGTCTTACATGATATATTACAAGGGTGATGGCAGCGGAAAAGATATATCTAAGGCAGCATGGTCTTGGTGCGGCTCCAATCCACAGGGCTCTGACTGGGTTACTCTCCTAGCCCGGGAACGCTCCGGGTCCTCGACGATGGACGGTGAATCCTTATGTGAACCTGGCCATGTTAAAGGCCGCTGAGTACTTTTGAATGTACTCGCAAGCAAACCAAACTAACATATACACCAAGCAAAGCAATCCATGGCATTCAAGCATGCATTTGTTATTAGAGCAATATTAATTATCATGGCATAACAGGTTTATCCAGTGTGATACTACTAAAGTAAAGTAAAGCATGGCAAGTAAATAAATCATACTCTGAACATTCTCAGGATCTAATCCAACTCTTTCGGTCATCTGACCATCTCATTCATAGCCATCCCATGGCTAAAATATCATATTCCTGACATCATCTTATGTCTATGCATCACCTCTGTAAGTCTGATAAACTTACTCTCTTATGGGTTGTCCCACAACCCTCGGAATACTCACGAGACGCTGGGTACTTCCAATCATAAGACGAGTTCTTCCATCATTATTATCATTACTATGGTTGACCACCTAGTGAGGCCTGGACGGACTGTCCAATACCGTGGACGCGGCTATTCGAATAGATTCTTACAATCTGAAGAGGTTGCGCACTTTACCCACACCATGGAGCACCTGGCCTCGGGATCCCATTTGGGTGGACCAGTGTTGCTCCAACAAAACCTGCCTAACCGTGACTCCTCCACCGTACCACCGACAATCATCCTCCCCCGGAGTCCTCCCTTGGGTGGCCCCTGTGTCACCTCGTGACACCTGCCACTATCATGGCCAAACAAACTGTCCCAAACGGGGAATCCCGGGTTAAACAATCAACTGGGCTCACAAGGTTATCGCCACCTACCGGGCAAGGGTAGCGCGCATGTATAACCTTCCCTCTTTGGTGGTACCGATAAAAGAGCACACGGTCAGACCAAGTCAGGGCCGTCCCATACCGGCACATGTGTCTGCACGGATAAGTCCGGACAGGTGACTCTGGATCAATCGACTAGGTTTAGCTTTAGCAGTACTTAGCACGCATAGTTATCTATCACAACAAGTTGAGGTGGCAGCAACTATGCATTTAAGTAAGTTACTTTGAATTATCACATAGCAAACTAATGCAAGTAATGTAGTAAGTGTAATCTAACAGAAGTTTAATTATTTCTGTCACAGGCATAATCATTAATTAAACACGCAAGAATAACACAGAGCAATGCTTTAGGGCATATATTAGATGGTTGGCTTGAATGGGGGTGAAGAATACTCCGGGAAGAAGTGTGGAGAGTCCACGGAAAGGATCGCCGGAAACCATTCTCTCTCAGAGCGAGCTGAATAAAGGCAAGGGAAAAATGGTCATTTCCACAGTGTGGAAACATTATGAAAATGATACCATCGGAACGGGTTCGACGAACTGAAGATGTGGGCGTTGGTTTCACCTGAATCAGAGTTACGGGCAAAAAGATATGAGGGTTTGACTATGGAAGGACCTTTCTATAAATACATTATTTACTTATGGGTCCTTGGCTATTTTTTTTCTGAGAAAAGAATAAATGGCACTGTGCCCACGGGCCAGCTTGGGCCAAAAGCTGCTGGTGCCCACGCGCCAACTGGGCCGCGAGGCTGCTGCCGCTACTGGGCCGGCCCACTCACACCATCGTCGCATGAAAAAGAAGGAGGGAGGCGCCGAGCCACTGCCAGGCCAGGCCCGCCCGCAGATCTCCTCCCTTCTCCCTCTGTTCCGATCGGAACAGAGGAGGAGCAGGGGAGAAGCAACACTGGCGACGGTTCTCAGCTGCTCCGGCGGTCTTCGGCTCGGGCGAGACCACCTGCGACTGCGGGGAGATGTGCCACTCCCGTCCAGAGGAAGAGCAGCCGCCGGGGAGGGATGGAGCGACGGCGCACGACGGTGGCAGAGGACGGAGGAGGTGGCGACCGAAGTTGGGGGCGGCAGCCACACCGACTCCGACGGTGAGCTGAGGGTTTGGGGAGGACCACCGGCGTGAGGGGCTCCTAGTGGAGCACTCGAGAGGTGGGGAGGGGCTCGGGGTGGTGCCAATTTAGGCGGCAGCCGGCGGCGAACACGGCGGCCAATGGCGGGAACGAGAGCTCTTCGGGCTCGGTGGGAAAGGCCGGGGAGGGCTAGGAGGGAGAGGAGGTGGTGGAGTGAACTCGAGGGGTCTGGGGAACGGCTATATATAGCCGAACGGCGACGAGGCGATAAGGATGGCTAGGGGATGAGCTGGCTTCGGTCCTGGAGTTCAGAGATGACAACTCTGGCTGGTGCGCGGCGTCAGGGAGTGGCACGGGCGAGCAGGGAAGCTAGCTGGTGCTCGGGAGGGCTCAAGTGCGTCCGGAGACGCGTGGCAACAGTGGCGGTATGGCGGAGCTTGTCGCCCTGCGGCGAGGAAGAAAACAGATGGGGAGAGGGTTCCAGAGGGGTCACGCGGACGGCGGCGACGTAGTCGGCAATAGGGGACATGCTGCCGTGGCTCAAGTCGTCCTGTCCTACGCGGTGGCACGCGGTGCACAGTTTTGGTCTGTCTCTCACGCGGTCACCACGCGGACCGAGTGCTCTATCATGACTCAACTTCTCTAGGCTTGTCAAACATGTGCCCCACTGCTCAATTAGATGAGTTGGATCATTGGATGGGCCAGGAAGGCTCTGGAGTGCTCGAGGGGATCCAGAACAGTTTCTGGTCAGAAAGTGTTTGTAAGTTTCTGGAGGAGATTGGCTTGGTGAAAGTGGCTGATTTTTTGGGTGGAGCCATGATCTACTGAGGTCACTCTGTACATAAAATTTCACCACAATTAGATCAACATAGCTATCACTTCCTTTACAAATTGCCAAGCTAGACAGAAATGAAGATAATGATGCTGGGTAAAAATGGCTAAATAGATTGGGCTGAAATTTGGTGGAGAGAGGTTATTTGAATATATGAAGCCACTGTAAAAGTTTCATACCATTTGGGTACATGAAGATGGTACTTCCTTCATAGAGCTTCCAAATGGACAGAAAGTTGGAAAAATTGCTGTGGAAGAATTGATCGATGAATTGAGCTGGTTTTTGGTTTCCATGAGTGATTTATCAATGTTAATCACCATGAAAAATTTCAGCTCAAATAGCTCAAGGGTTCAAGCACTTCTTTTGCAATTTGCCCAACTGGACAGAATTTGCAAATTGATGTTGTGCTCAAAATTTGAACTATGGAACTTGGGTTCTTGATGTAAATGGTGAAGATATGGATAGAAGAAGCTCCATAATTTATTTGAGATTTTTCCTAGCTACCAGAATGGTAGTTCCTTTAGAAACTGCCCAAAATGCAATATTGGCTTTAAATAGGAAAAGGCAATTTCCCCTATTTAATTATGGCCAATATTTTTATGGGAGCTCAATATGATCAGAAAGAATATCTCCACAAGTTTTCATAAACTTTGCAGATGGATAGATAATTTCTTGGATTTAATTCTTTTAACTGGCCAAAAAAGGAATTAATTATAAATGAAAAATATTGCAAATGACTTGGCAATATTTTTGCATATCCAGGGTTTACAGATAAAGGATGATCACTGGAAAAAGTTTGGGAGGCAAAAGATCAAAAGAAATTGGGGTTTCTTTGTAACTAGAAGAATTAGGGTTTCTCTTCCGGCAACTCGGAAGGTAGGGTTCCGATGGCAAAGACTTGAGAATATATCTTGGGTGGCAAAGTTGGACTGGAGAGAATGTCTGGTTTGATAGGGGAGGCAAGGTTGAATAACCATCTTCACATACCCAATAGCGAGAGAAATCCGATAACACCGAGAAAAAAGACGGGAGTTAAATCCCGCAAAGGAAAAAAAACAGGGAGCGAAAACTAGGGTGTTACGGGAATTTACCCTGAAACTCACTATGTAAGAGTGTAGTTCATTTGAGTAACATGCCAAAAGTTTCCTGCCAGACCAAAGATATCATGAAAGATTGAGTCCAGAATCAAATATGTACTAGGCCTTGATGAATTAAGTTTTAATGCTCAACAAATAAGCGCCAACTCTAACACATAAGTATTGAATACCACATAAGTAATATTTTGGTGCTTAGTATACAAGTATTGGACAAAGATATTTGTGCAAGCACCATATCTAAGAGGCTTGCTTTCAAATATTGCGAGAATAAAGACTAAATGGCAGCCTATTACTAAGGGACGAATTGTGATTATGGAAATGAAATATATATCTGTTCTCTCTTTAAGTGTGCGCATAAGCATAAGTATCTGTACATAGAAGAGAACAAACTGCACTCTTGGGACCATCACAACACCATCTCCCCACAAGCCTAAGAAGGGGTCATTTCTTTGATAGAATGATGTACTGTAGTCAATAAGTTCAACAGTACTTAATTGACCACTGTAATTTATTGTCTTTGTATAAGTTCCAACAAAGGAATGAATTCATAAGTTTTCAAATAAGTATAAGTTCATGTTTCTCCTAAGTTAAAGAAGTTTCATTTTTAAATAAGGTGGTATATTGTAGTATCTGGGTTCTGCGGCACTATATAATTGGCCATTGCAATCCTTTTGTCTTGTATTTCATTTCATTAAGAAGTGGGCATATAAGTTTAGCTATAGATCAAGGGGGAGAATGTTTGGTTTCGATCAACCAGCTAAACACGCTGGCGAAGAGTTGACAAAACCAACTTCTCTAAGTGCCCTGATTGGGGGAAAAGACTCCAACTGATAGGTGGGTCCCTTCTAGTAGTATGCATGCATATATATAAGGGGTTGTCCCTTCGAGGTAGAAGGAGGGATGTAGAGAAGCCTCACTCAACCCCAGCAACACAATCCAGTGAGCACATGAACCACATGAAGGACTCTGCATCGCCAGGGCGAAGCCCCGGAAGACACCAGGAGAGAAGAAGGTAGAAGGGCTTCACCTGATGAAACCCTAGTTCCATCTCCAGCAGCTACAAGATTACTGAGGTGATATCTTCATTACTCTAAGGTGTGATTTTTCTAATACTCCTTCTGATATGGTTTAGTCTAGTGCTAGATGATCTAGGAAATCTAACAGTTATGGCATAGTTGCTGAAGGTCGGGAAGCCTTGCCCGTCACTGGAGGTGTCTCCTCGGTGTACCAAGATTCTTTCAGTTGGATCACGATCTAGCATGCAGTGTGCAAATGAATGTAATTATATCACACAATGTGATGGCATGGATGGAGCAGACTACTTTAGGAAGAAGAAGCCCAATTATTTGTAGCTAACATGGTTAAAGCAAACAAGCCATGGGCTGTGCCTCTAACAAATCGTGCCATTCCATGATTCAAGGCCGGACCTGAATTGACGATTGAGCATGCACACACGAATAGGCTTGATCAGTTAGCCTCACATGCATGTACTGTTTCTCAATGTGATGTGAAGAAAAAAAAGAGCTAGCTTGGACAAGGTATGGTAGCACGGCGTGTGGTACCACACACCTAATCCATTGATGCAGCATACCACTACCATTAAGCTTGCTCTGCCACGACGAGGACCATGTGCGCCAGGAGAGATTCTGATCGAGAAGCTGCAATGGCTGGGGCACCAAGATTGGTTGGAGATTATGATATTACAGATGAACAAAAATAGGAACACAGAAAGAAGAACCGAAGGTGACCAGATTTCCACCAATGTCTGCCAGATACGTAGGTGCCCCCTATCCTCCGCCCAATGCTGTGGAGGCGGGAGGGACAGGGAACCATGGATCTTCGTTCCTAGCGTGTACGGTAAGAGTATGGTTCTTGGAGGCACCATGTTGATGGAAGTGGCGGCCACACTGCATCGAAGTGGTATGTACTAGATTCGTCCCCATCAAGATGAAAGTCTTCACGCCGGCGTGGAGGGCTGGGGATCATAAGTTCCTGCCACTAACCCATGATGGTGAGGTTAGGGTTTTCATGCTGGTCATGCGTGGCGGGGGGATTTGTGTTCTCTGATGAGGTCGGGTGATGTGGTTGCGGCGACCTCATCGAGAGATTTTGTTCATCTGATATGTCTCCGCTACGACGGTGCGAGCTCCATTGCCGACGGAAAGCCAAATGAATTATGTGAATAAGAGTCGGACGTTTCTTTCTGCTCTTCGAGGTGGTGGTCTTGGCATCGACAGGGTAGCAGAACTCTCGACATAAGGCATAAGGATGTCGGCAAGCGGAGCTGGCGTGGCAACCCTACATTGGCGGTGGTCGGTGACAGATCCTAGACTGGTGGCATACCGGAGCTATCCTGGCTAATGAGCCACATTGATAGTGGCCCTTTGGGATACTTCTAAGGTCTCCACAAGCAATGTCGTACTACTGCAGAACATGCGAGAAGTGGCGGGCTCAAAAGTCCTACGAGTGGTTGGCGGGGCACCCACCAGTGGTAATCCTTCTACTAGTGGCGGGCCATCGAGTTTGCCCACCACTGCTACCTCACAAGTGGCAGGCTACTATGCACACCCGCCACATGTTCTTTTTGTAGCAGTGGTGAGCCCCTTTGCTAGTCCGGGACTAGTAACCTCTCCAGGCGGCAGGAAAACGCTGTGACAACAGCATTTTGCTGGCATGGCAGTGAAATGTGTTGTCGTGGCAGTGTTTCTGTCTAAAAGTGCTGCAAATTAATTAACAATAAACAAGATCACACATCACATAAATTATAATGAGAGTAACTATTATAACAATAAATGATTAACAAACAATACATAGTCGACAAAGTGTGCATCTACTTAAACAACAAAAGGGAAGTTTATAGTCATGCAAAGTAAATGTATCTAGATAGGCTGCTTGTCTTGCCAATTGTGATCTGTTCTATGTCAATCGGGGGTACACAAGTGTGCCTTCAATTAAGCCAGCATATAGCATTGTCAAGTTCATTAAAAGCGCACCTCTCATTCATTGGACTCATCTTGGTTGACGCTGTAGTAGAAGAACCTGGTTGACGAGAGACCTCCTTGTTGATTACATACGGGAACAAATTCTCCATGCATTCGAACACTTTGCTTGCCTTGAATGACATGCTTTGTAGGTCTCTAACCCAGTAGATGACGTCTTTGTGCTTTTTAAACAATGTGCTCGACCGTATGAACTCTTTGATGGCAAGGCAGCCATAGAAGCCACACGTCAAGCTACCCTTCGGCTGCTACATGCAAAATAAGAGTGTCATGCCTGAAGGATATATTACCATATCTATAGAACCTCTTCTCGATGTGCCCTCCTATCATACTCCAGTCAAAGAGACATCATCTAGAAAGTTCTTCAGGAGTGACCAATCTTTGTTTGGGTTCTTCAGCGAATCGATCAAGTAACAAATGGACCTTTTTGGTTGTAGCACTAGGAGAATCCAGTGGTCCCTGCACAAACGGATGAACACACCATGAATATGACCAATTTAGAAGTCTGGTACGTCAAATCATACATAAAGGAAAAAACTACAAAAGCATAAAGCAAACAAGCAATTACTCGGGTCGGTAGGGCATGAGTAGGTAGTCTTTGTCCTTGTTATCTTGCATGATACAAACGACGTATTCCTTCATGGACTGCCTACCAGTCTCGTCGAGGAGGTTCTCTTGGTTCATGAGAAAATGGTCGGCTATCGCGACATTCAGAACCTTCATGCGTTTGGCCTCTCTGCGTTGAACAAGTGCACATAGCCTGAACAGGCAAAGTTCAAGTTTGTGGAAGTTGAACAAATAGAAGATTTCTTTGAAATCCACAAATATTTAGTCCGCGTCAAACTCTTCATAGAAACCATAACATTTTCGCATCTTCACCATGCAATGTGTTGGATTAACGATGACTCCTGCTCGATGATTGGCTAACTCTGAATCTGTGATGTTGTCATGCAGAATGTTCATCAAAATATTGAGGTCTTCATACACAGGCTTCGGTAACATTAGGTCACCAGGGATATAAATAGGTTCTGGCTGGTCAGCACATTCTTCATGTCACAAGGACTTATTCGTCGAGCCCTTTTGACACGATGCTTTATCATTTGCACCAGTGTTGCCATCCTTTTCCTTACTCTTCCCTTTCACTTTTGACCACCTGGGCCTATGTTTGATTGGTATGGCGGAGGCGGGCGGACCAGACATCGTGGTTTTGGTCATGTTGGTGAGTGTGTTTGGAGTAATCTACAGTTTCATGCAAAGTTGAGTATTGAGATGGGTTGGCGGCATATTCTCGAATGGATCCTGATTAACTATTGTGTTCTCGACCAAAAAACAGGGCTTTGTCATCATCATCAGGATCCTAGGCATCTTGATGCATGTCATCCAGCACATCCTGAGCAGATAGGTGCCGGTAAATACCCAAAGGAGATCATTGTGGTGCCCCTGCTAGGTCGGCATTGTTTAGAGACGGTATTCTATTTGGGGAGCACTTTTCGAAGACAAAATCCGCCACCAGCCACTTGAGGTACCAACAATGTAATTTTCAAACATACGCAGATCCTCGTCTTCTTCATAAATGTTTTGAGGCAGAGTCAACCACTCATAATTTGGGATCACCCTAAGCAGCAAGACCCTCAGCACATCCAATCTTAACTCGCGGTTGTGCATGAGTTGTCCCAGAAGGGCTCAACCCTTTGCAGGCGGCTTCATCTCCTTGCCCACTAGGGGAAGGAGAGTGCATGAAAGCTCTTCCAGCGAAGGTGGTGGTGACTCATCTTGGTCCTTGAGATAAGAGACTGAGGCATTGCTGCTCTTTGTGAGAGCGATGGACGGCGGCGTATGGGTCACCATCGCCAGGGGCGACATCACCAACTGGGTACCACCATTTGCGGACCCATCATCCCTTCAAGATCAGCTCCAATCTGCGTGAGCATTTTGGGGTATAGTTCTCGAATCCCAGCCTAGACTACCGCTTGGAATCTCTCATCATCGTTTTTTGTTCTTTTCATCTTTAGTCAACCTCCGCATGGGGCGATGGTAGTTATTCCAGAGAGCATGGACGATGCCCAACTTACGGCCTCTAGTCGGGTCCATCTTTCTTCCGAGGGCCAAATGAAGTGGGTCAGATGCCCATTAGTCGAATATTACAAGCTTTGAGGGTGTTAGGTAATCGTTGCCTGCAATATGAAATCGTACAATTTAGTAACGTTCCTACTCGGTAAGAAATATATGATGGAAGCTGGTTCTAGAACTGCTCTTCTTGCCGCCTTCGCCAACTCTGGGTCAGTGTGGTAGTAATGTCCGGTGTTTTCATCTTAGATTGCGAGGGACCAGAAATAATTCCTTGTGGTCGGCTAAATTGATATTACCAAAGGGCATAGCTTTACCTTGAGCAGCACAATTAGTGTCCTCCATGTCCCAGATCGGCTTCTTCCCTTCGTAACCACGGGTGTCGAGTTTGTGGTTCCCCTTCATTCTGGACCGCAAGTCCTTCCCCGTGAGTTTGGACTTTCTGTATTCTTCGGTCTCTCAGTAAGCAAGGAACTCGTCCAACTCCTAATCGTTAGTCATAGGACATAGTGTTTTGATATCCTTTTCTAAATCCTTTTTTTCATCCAGGAGTCTGTTTGCACAGTATTTCCATGAACTCAAGGTCATGGTGAATGTGATCATGGCATATCTTTGCGCCCGGTCCATATCATGCTCGCTGAACTTGAAAATTTCATTCATGTTCGATAACAGGAGCTCAGCCCAGTGCTTGTTTGCATGACCCCTTAAGAACTTCATGTTTATGTGGAAGCTTTCACGGAGAATGGCGGCTAGGATGTTACCCCACTTCTTGGCTTTCTTTTTCGAACTAAAGTGTTTCCCGTCCTTGTCAAGTCGAGTGATTGTGTACGTAGCATTAAGCAGCATGTTCCATGACCTACACATATGCGGCTCCCTCGCTGGCTTAGCTTCTCCACCATTACCATCTTCTCCAGCACCGGTTGCTGCTTCTTTAGCACCGTCCGACTCTTCTCCCTGAACGGACGCTTGTTATTTAGCACCGCAGGTCTATGTTCTAGCAACAGTGTATTCACCATGGCTCTTCTCGACATCATCCTAGGATGAGTACTCGGTGCAGCATGTATACCGGGGGTCTTCCTGACGCGAAGGCTCCGACTCATCATCTGTCCGTGTATGCTCCGAAGATGCAGGTGTATGTCTCGCCATTTTAGAACTAATAAATGATAAAAATAATAATTGAGTGTATTAGTAAAGTGACTATGTAATTGATTAAAATATCAATAAAATTCACGAATTTTTTTGGCATGACCTTTGCTAAAAATCCGACATATTGATTGCTAGAAATTTGAAAAAAAGGAAATTAATTATTATTTCATCAAAACATTGGCACACATTTGTATTCTCTGATAAAGAAGACAACAAAGCGTGAGAAAATTCATCATGAGCAACCAAATGTTGCCTCAGCTCGATGGCAGGCACAACAACTCATATCATGCATATATATCCATCGCAAGCAAACAAAATACTCGGCTTGATGACCAGTACAACACTCGAATATATAAATAACAATATGAGCTAATTTGCTAGAAATAAATGAATATACAAGAGGGAGAGGCATGGAGCAAACCAAGGGCTTGGGGGATCGATGGGGCGGTGGCGTCGAGGATGTCAGGGGAGTGGCCTGTGGAGGAGGCCGGTGGTGGGGGCAGATGAGCTTGCCGGGAGGTGCGGCAGCGGTGGAGCTCGATGGGGCTGGGCTGAGGTGGTGGCGGGCTCGCAGGGAGGCAGTGGAGATTGGCGGCCGGGCTGGGCCAAGGTGGTAACGGGCTCGTGGGGCAGCGGTGGTGCTGGGCGGAGGGAGTTGAAGGCCGGTGAGCTTGCGGGGTGGTGGTGGAGCTGGGGGGAGGCTGGTGGGGGAGGTTGGGTGTGGTGGAGCTTGGGGGCGTACGAGCAATCTACTGGGACATATGAGTCCACGCACCACTAGTTTTGGGGGAATTTGGCAAACTCCCGCGCTAGTTTTGGGGAAATGAGTTAACACTGGCGGCCACCATTCCGTGTCCGCCACTGGTAACATGTTACCAGTGGCACGCGGTATAAAATGCCTGCCACTACTGCATGTTGTCAGTGGCGCGCGTATTCTGACGCCCGCCACTGGTACTTTCTTTAGGAATTTTGTATTTTTGTGAAGCTTTAACAATTCGTGTTTAGAATTTCGGTCCAATTTTTTCGTAGAGTTGAAGGTACACCATTAGAAGTTTCATGTTAAACTTTGGCACTTTTGGGGGGGGGGGGGGGGGGGGGGGGGGGGGGGGGGGGGGGGGGGGGGGGGGGGGGGGGGGGGGGGGGGGGGGGGGGATATTTAATGCATTAAATGAATTTTAGCTATTTAATGGGGGTAAATTGTATATGATTTACAAAAAGTTGTAAATAAAGTCTGAAATGGACGAAACTTGGCATGGTGTCATGTTATGTTGTCTAGATGGTGTGGTAAAAAATTGAGAGGGTTATGGAAAACTTGTGATGTACTTCACTTAGAAACTGAAGAGTCTTCGGGGAAGAATCAAAGTTTCAAAGGGAATGTGTGAGGTTTGATGGAGAGCTGGATTTTTTTTTCATTTTGCCTTGAAGCTTTTCCTACGTTGAATTTACACCGTTGTAAGTTCCATGTAATGAGTTGGAACCTTTTTGAGTAAGTTGACTATATTTATTGCATTAAATGAATTTCTAGTTATATCTAGTGTTGGTAAATTGTTTTATATATTTTTTAAAGTGTAAATGAAGTCCGGAAAAAATGAAATTTGACTTGGTGTCATGTTATGACCTGGAGAGGTAGTGGTAAAAACTTGAGAGACATAACCATAGTTGTGATGCATGTCGCTTACAAAGATGAAGATTGTGAATAGCGGACTCAACAAATTTTTCACCAATTCACATTCATAATACTCAAGTACATAGTAGTCGTTAATGTGCATTCTAAAGAGACAGAACTTCATATTACATGATTAAATTAGTCAGAGCCTGTATTTTCTTCTCAACCCTCTCATGTGCTTTTGCACATACGGGGTGATCACATGAATGTGTTGTAACGCTACTATGTGTGATCTTACGAAGTGGGCCTCTCGGTTGGGAAGATCTAAGTTCATATGCAAATTCTTCTTCCTTGTCTTGTGACCTACGCCATCTAGCCTACCAACTTGCTTATTTTTGGACAAACCTATAGGTTTGTCGACTTCCATTAGTCGGTGCAAAACGAGATTACCTCAAGTCAGAAAGCCCCGGATGAAGCTTCCATCCAGATGGGACCTGTTATGAACATATCGCTTGAGGATCCCATTTAACCTTCCGTATGGGAACAAGTTGTGCAGGAACAGCGGACCCAGGATGATGATGTCACCGACAACGTGGCTCAGTAGATGTACCATGATGTCAAAGAATGAGGGCGGGAAGTAGATCTCAAGCTCACATAGTATTACAATGATCTCTTCCTGTAGTCATTTGCAATCTTATAGACTGATCGATTTCTGAGAGATAACATAAAAAAAGTTACAGAGGTCAAGAATTGTATGCTGAATGTGTGGGTCCATTATCCCTCTAATAGCAACCAGAAGAATCTGTGTTATCATCATGTGATAGTCATGCAACTTCATCCCATATATTGTTTTTTTCTTCCTGTCGAGATAGCTGTGCATGTTTGACGAGTGCCCGGAACTAACTCGGACACCTTTGAGGCAATTGAGTATTTTATCGAGCTCTGCTAGACTTAGACTGTAGGAAGCGGGTGGACATTGGACATCATTTTCTGAACCTTGCCAACAGCTCTTTGATTTGCTGTCCACTCCTCCTACATGGCTTTTCTCGCTTTTCATTTTGTGTTGTCAAACATTTCTTCATTTTGTCTCAACTCATCATTTTTAAGCTGTCTTCGATGCCCTGTGTACATGGTTTTATGTGAGTGCTTTAGAGAGAGACGATGTGTTTCATCCATACACCTAACACATGCACAGTGTCCATGGGAAACCTGGCCGGATTGATACCCGTATGCAGGATAGTCTTGCACGGTCATGAGCAGCGCACCTCTCAAATGGAAATATTATCCTGTTAAAGCATCCTATGTGTCAACCCCTTCATCAGACAATAATATGTGTAGCTCCTCCTTGAATAGTTGCAAATACAGGTTAAGATCATTCCCCTCGCGGCCATCTGTAGGGTGTCGATATGTCTATTGCATGTAGACCCACAGGGGGAGATTGTAGATGCATATAACCATGTGCCAGGTGCTGTGCACGCTGCTCTGGTTGCCAAAAGGATCTAGGACATCCATGCTATAACCCAGCATGAGATTCCTATCCTCTCTTTTGAAATGTGGGTATTCGTCATCGAGTGCTTTTCACTGGCGACCATCTGTAGGGTGTCGCAGCACTTCATCATTTTTTTCGGCCTCTCACCGTTCCAACGCATAAGCTTTGCCCAATTCTTGTTTGTGTATAGATGCTTCAAGCGGGGGATGAGTGGAAACTACCATACAACATTATGAGGAGTACCGGGGGGGGGGGGGGGGGGGGGGGGGGGGGGGGGGGGGGGGGGGGGGGGGGGGGGGGGGGGGGGGGGGGGGGGGGGGGGGGGGGGGGGGGGGGGGGGGGGGGGGGGGGGGGGGGGGGGGGGGGGGGGGGGGGGGGGGGGGGGGGGGGGGGGGGGGGGGGGGGGGGGGGGGGGGGGGGGGGGGGGGGGGGGGGGGGGGGGGGGGGGGGGGGGGGGGGGGGGGGGGGGGGGGGGGGGGGGGTGTAGATACTTCAAATTCATATCGAGGGATGTGTCCGTGCTATTGGTTTTTGCCTTGATATTTAGAAGATTCAATGTGACACTGAGGCGAGTTTTTGAGTCTTTCTGAAGTCTTACCGGTTTGGCAGCCTCTCTACAAGCCCCTCTCTTGTTGGTAGTACCTTTCGCAATCAACTTTTGCACATGAGGGTCTTGGATCATTGCGGCGAACATGCCCCCCGTGCTTGTCATGTCCCCTTCGGCCTCTTCATGTCCGTCAAACTCTTCATCATGTCCGGCCTCTTCATCATGAATATGCCAACCTCTTTGTCATAAATATGTCTAGCCTCTTCATCATGTCCGGCATCTTCGTGCTCCATCCCTTCTTGCATCTCTCCATGCCTCGCTTGTTCATTCGACGACCCATCATCCTCCTCACCATGACTTGTCCACCTTGTATAACCAAGCATGAAACCAGGCGAGAACAAGTGCCGATGCGACATGCTAGACTCCGGTGTGTACATAACCAAGTTTTCACATTTAACACACATGCAACATATTTTCTTGCCACCTCTTTGCATCATATCTTGCACGGCGACATCCAAGAACTCCGTCAAACCTTTCATGAAATTTTTTGTCGCCCGTGATCTGGAGTCGGGGGGGGGGGGGGGGGGGGGGGGGGGGGGGGGGGGGGGGGGGGGGGGGGGGGGGGGGGATCCAACTTCGATCCATCTTTCGATCGACACCTATAACATATAACGGAATTAATTATTATATTCTCAAGACGCAAAATTGAAAATTTTGGCAACACCTTTGCTAAAAATTGGACATATTGAATGCTAGAAATTTGACAAAACATAAATGAATCAACATTTCGTCAAAAGGTTGACACATATTTGTATTCCTTGAAAAAGAAGACAACAAAGCATGAGCAAATTCATCGCGAGCAACCAAATGTTGCCCCGGCTTGATGGCCCGCAGAAAACAAAGTATCCGATGCAAAACAAGAAAGGTAGTCTGATGCAAAACAACAACCGAAAGTAATTCTCATGGAAAACAACAACCAAAAATAATTCTCGTGCACCAAATTTGATCAAAAACTAGTCTCATTCAAAACAACAACCGAAAATAATTCTCACCTAAAGTATCCAATGTGGTGGCGGTGGAAGCTAGCTCTAGGCAGAGATAGATCGACGAGATCTCGTAATTAAGAAAGGTAGCACACTTATTATGGAGGGTAAGAGGTTGTTTAATTTGGTCGGCCTAGCTTGCTAGCTACCTATATTACTGGGGGTAGAGAGAGAAAGAGAGTGGTTTTAATGGATAGATGGCGGTGGGGGAGACGGATAGTGTGTTATTTAATGAAGGGGAGAGGTGGAGGAAAGAGAGAGAGAGTGGGGGGAAGCTACATGAAAAAATGGGTCCCTAAGTTGAGAGGTGGCTAGATGGAACAATGGTGGGAGAGAAGTAGGAGGGAGAAGGAGAGGAGCTTGGAGGAAGAGAAGAGAAGTGGGGAAGCAAAGTGGGAGGAAAGCCACTATATCTTCCTTCAATTATTGGCAATATTAGCAGTGGCGGGTGCCGAAAACAGCCTGCCACCGGAAGAGAGATTACTAGTGGTGGGTGCTGACAAGGCCCGTCACTTGTAAGTTTCTAATATTTTGCCCCGCAGTAAAATATGCCAGTGGCGGGCTGGTAAGCTGGGTCACCTGGGAAACCATCAAGTGTGGCTAATGAATCTCCCAACGGTTGTAACCATTGTAGTGACCGCCGATTTGGCTGGTCCAAGGTAATATGGGATGCAAGGTGTTCCATGTTAATTTTTTTTACGAAAGGAACCAAATCTATTACAAATGTACACCCGAAGTACAAAGTAGCTCAAACATCATTAAAATTACATCAAGGTCCTTGGACCACGCCAAACGACCACTGCCACCGCTAGAACGAGCGGCCGACGCGCCGCTGTCACCGATCCCATACAGGAGCCGGCCTGACCTTGTCGATGACAGCCAGGAAGTCTTACTGCACCTGCCCCTATGGACTAGTGCCCCGAAGCTGTAGTCGTCATCGTTAAACCCTTAAATCGATCCCAAGAATCTGACACCAAATCTCGCTGCTGCGTACGGACAGCGAGAAACACTAACCTCGCCGCCCTGAGGAGCTTCCAGGAATCGACACCGCAGCTCCATCAAATCCATCCCGATGGACGAACTCGAGGTGGATTAGAGCCCGTAAAACCAACTCAAAGATGAAGCGCCTCCATCTGCCCGAGTGCCACCCCTGCGAGCACTAAAGCCCTTAACTATATACAAGCCGGAGCCGAGGTACCAGGATTCCCCTCACCGCCACCAACCATCGGAGTGGCAGGCAGAGGGGAGGCGAATCCACGGGCTCACCGATGGAGATCGAGGGGGGGAAGGCTTTGCTCTAATCGCGCGAGAAGGGAAAGAAAGAGTTGCTATTTGTCATAGGTGGTAATTAAGCTATTCCACCGGTAGGTCATAGGGGTCTGTCTGCACACTGCCTCATCTTCACCTTGCCAGGTCAGATGCACTCCCATGGCAACTACCCTGCAATGGCTGGATTCATCATGATGCTTCCAGTATGGGGGGGGGGGGGGGGGGGGGGGGGGGGGGGGGGGGGGGGGGGGGGGGGGGGGGGGGGGGGGGGGGGGGGGGGGGGGGGGGGGGGGGGGGGGGGGGGGGGGGGGGGGGGGGGGGGGGGGGGGGGGGGGGGGGGGGGGGGGGGGGGGGGGGGGGGGGGGGGGGGGGGGGGGGGGGGGGGGGGGGGGGGGGGGGGGGGGGGGGGGGGGGGGGGGGGGGGGGGGGGGGGGGGGGGGGGGGGGGGGGGGGGGGGGGGGGGGGGGGGGTCATGCTGCAGTTTCAAAGGCTTTACATAAGTGCTACGGAGATGGTCGACACATTAGGTTATACATGGTTAGTGGCTATAAGTCCTCCAGTTAGAACAAGACACTGCAAAAAAAAAGAGTGAGAACTATACATGCATCAGCAACATCAATGTTTCCATTATGCTGAATACAAAATAGCCGATCAAATCTTGGTCCGTTCGAGAGCTTTCCACCCCCGTCCCTCTGTGGGAAGAGAGACAGGGGACCAGCTTTCTCGCCGAGACACCGTAGTTCTGGGCTTCCACTCCCCCACCTCTAATGGCCTCTGGGTTATTGTCGTGAGGGGGCCACTGGACTAGGAATGCAGATTTCTATAGCAGTAGACCTAGGGTTAGGGTTTGCTTAGCTAGGGTTTTAGCCATCCGCCTTCTCGTCTATGGCGGTCATGGTGGTGACGTTGAATAAGTGTCCTCTAGACCCTCCCCATATGTGGTGGCCTTTGTCATGGTCGGCAGCAGAACTGAGAGGTTTGTGTTCCGGGCGGGTTCGGCGTGGCGGTCGCGGCGACCCCATGGTTTATCCTTCGAAGACTCCATCATCATAGCAGTATGCACTCCGGCACCGCTGCGAACTGCTACTTGTAGACTGCATTGAATTTTTATCCCCGAAGAGGGAAGGATGATGCAGCACAGTAGAGTAAGTATTTCCCTCAGTTAAGAAACCAAGGTTATCAATCCAGTAGGAGAACCAAGCAACACCACGTAGACAGCACCTGCACACACAATGCAAACCTTCGCACGCAACGCAAATGAGAGGTGGTCAATCTCTCCGCAGTCAAGAAACGAGATTAAACGATATATGATATATTGATAGATTGATAAAAAATAAAAGATGAAATAATGCAGTGACACTAGAAATTGGCAAGTTGATGGAAGACGATAGATCTTATGGTAAAAGTAGATCTGGGGGCCGTAGGATTCACTAGTGGCATCTCTCTCAAGAAAATAGCATACGGTGGGTAAACAAATTACTGTTGAGCAATTGATAGAAAAGCAAATAATTAAGATGCTATCCAAGGCAATGATCATGATATAGGCATCACATCCAAATCAAGTAGACCGACTCCTGCCTGCATCTACTACTATTACTTCACACATCAACTGCTATCCAGCATACATCTAGTGTATTAAGTTCATAGGAACGAAGAATGCATTAAGAACGATGACATGATGTAGTCAAGACAAAAGCATATAAGAATTCATCCCAACTTGTTATCCTTAATGGCAACAATACATGCGTATCAACTCCCCTTCTGTCACTAGGACTGAACACCGCAAGATCGAACCCATTACCGAGCACCTCTTCCCATTGCAAGAAGATCTAATCTACTTGGTCAAACCAAACCAAAACTTCAGAGAAGAAATACAAGGGTATACTAAATCATGCATAGAAGAGATCAGCAAAGAACTCAAATAAAACAAGGATAGATCTGATCATAAACTCACAATTCATCGGATCTCAACGAACACACCAAACAAAGTCATTACATTGGATGGATCTCCATGAAGGTCATGGAGACCATTGTATTGAGATTCACAAAAGAGAGAGACAGAGAGCCATCTAGCTACTACCTACGGACCCGTAGGTCTATGCTGAACTACTCATGCATCATCAGAGAGGCAGCAAGGATGATGTAGAGCCCCTCCATGATGAGTTCCCCCTCCGGCATTGTACCAGAAAAGGCCTCCAGATGGGATCTGGCGAGAACAGAGGTTTGCGGCGGTGGAAAAATTATTTCGTCTGCTCCCCTAGGGTTTCTGGAATATTTGAGAATTTATAGAACTGAAAGTTGGTCAAAACACCAAGGAGGGGGCCCACACAACACCAAGGCGTCCCCCTCCTAGTGTGCAGCCAGGTGTTGTGTGGGGCCCTCCAGAAGCTTCTCCCTTGTCCTCCAAGTTTGCGTTGATCCTTATCTCCAGAAAAAAATCTCCAAAAAGTTTTGGGCCGATTTGATCTTATCTGATATTGATTTCCTGCGAAACAAAAACAGGGCAGAAAGGGGGGGGGGGGGGGGGGGGGGGGGGGGGGGGGGGGGGGGGGGGGGGGGGGGGGGGGGGGGGGGGGGGGGGGGGGGGGGGGGGGGGGGGGGGGGGGGGGGGGGGGGGGGGGGGGGGGGGGGGGGGGGGGGGGGGGGGGGGGGGGGGGGGGGGGGGGGGGGGGGGGGGGGGGGGGGGGGGGGGGGGGGGGGGGGGGGGGGGGGGGGGGGGGGGGGGGGGGGGGGGGGGGGGGGGGGGGGGGGGGGGGGGGGGGGGGGGGGGGGGGGGGGGGGGGGGGGGGGGGGGGGGGGGGGGGGGGGGGGGGGGGGGGGGGGGGGGGGGGGGGGGGGGGGGGGGGGGGGGGGGGGGGGGGGGGGGGGGGGGGGGGGGGGGGGGGGGGGGGGGGGGGGGGGGGGGGGGGGGGGGGGGGGGGGGGGGGGGGGGGGGGGGGGGGGGGGGGGGGGGGGGGGGGGGGGGGGGGGGGGGGGGGGGGGGGGGGGGGGGGGGGGGGGGGGGGGGGGGGGGGGGGGGGGGGGGGGGGGGGGGGGGGGGGGGGGGGGGGGGGGGGGGGGGGGGGGGGGGGGGGGGGGGGGGGGGGGGGGGGGGGGGGGGGGGGGGGGGGGGGGGGGGGGGGGGGGGGGGGGGGGGGGGGGGGGGGGGGGGGGGGGGGGGGGGGGGGGGGGGGGGGGGGGGGGGGGGGGGGGGGGGGGGGGGGGGGGGGGGGGGGGGGGGGGGGGGGGGGGGGGGGGGGGGGGGGGGGGGGGGGGGGGGGGGGGGGGGGGGGGGGGGGGGGGGGGGGGGGGGGGGGGGGGGGGGGGGGGGGGGGGGGGGGGGGGGGGGGGGGGGGGGGGGGGGGGGGGGGGGGGGGGGGGGGGGGGGGGGGGGGGGGGGGGGGGGGGGGGGGGGGGGGGGGGGGGGGGGGGGGGGGGGGGGGGGGGGGGGGGGGGGGGGGGGGGGGGGGGGGGGGGGGGGGGCCAAGCTTAACTCCTGCTCGTCCTCGAGTAGGAAAGTGATAAAACATATTTTTTATTGTGGAATGCTACCCAACATACTTCAAGTTATTTTGATAGCATAGACATGAGGACTTAGATGATTCAAAGCAATAGTCTATATTTGACGTGAGGACATAGATACTCAAGTGATGATAATAAGCAACCATGCCTTTCAAAATAACAATGCTAAAGTAAATTATCCCTAGCCCATTATGCTCAATCATTGATCCATTCATGATGCATACTCAAATATCAATCATACTCCTTGCACACACATGACCACATGACTTCCTAGTTGGTGCTTTTTTAGAGAAGGATGTGACTCAACATAAAAGTAAATAGAAAGGCCCTTCGTAGAGGGAAGCATTGATTTACAAAGGTGCCAGAGCTCAAGGTTTAAAAGAGATGAAAATTTATTTTGGGTGGCATGCTTTTCTTGTCAATGAGAATGACTCAAGGTTCCCAACACTTCTCACATTGGATACATCATAGGCGGTTCCCGAACAGAAAGTAATTTTTTTTTGTATATCTCTTTTCTCCCATCATCGTTTCAGTTTCAACAAGACTTTGGTCTCTCAACTGTCACATTCAAGAGAATGAAATATATTTTTGTTCCCACCATTACTTTTCACATTCCATGGCTAGCCGTATCCACGGGTGCCCTCCATATGATCACATACCATTTTTTTTGGGACTCGGCATCCCTATTACCGCCATACTCTCGTGCAATGACAAGTGAATAAACACTCATCTTGAGAATAACATATCCAACATAAGAAATATTAGCCACCCCTCACCACTTCATGAGCGATACGGGCATACAAAAGAGAAAATATTTTTGAGATTTTTTAGAGATGGCACATGCAAATTTACTTGGAACGGCAATGAAATACCGCATATAGGTAGGTATGATGGACACAAATGGCAAAACAAGGTTTAAGGATAATGGATGCACAAGCAGTATTCCCGCTTAGTACAAAGTGAAGGCTAGCACAAATGTTGATAATTGCCCAACTAGAAGAATCATGATGATGCACATGCATACATAAAACAAAATACCACAAGTAGGATATAACTTCATTGCATAACTATTGAATTTATGTGCTTGCATAGGGAATCATAAACCTTAACATTAATATTCATACTAGAGCATAATTGACTCACTAACATAACTCACATATCGTCATCCACATGTCTCAAAACTATTACAAAGAATCAAGTTTTTCATGTCCCATAAAATTTTTGTATGCTAGTTTTCATTATTATTCTTGAATATTCATCACATAGGGACTAAGCATCATATCTTGTACCAATTACCAAGACTATTTTCACACTCTCAAAAAGATATAAGTGAAGCAAGAGAGTGAATTTCTTCAAAATTTCCAAAGTTCTCAAAAAGGTATAAGTGAAGCATGAGAACAAAAATTTTATAAAATTTCTAGCATTCTCAAAAAGATATAAGTGAAGCATGAGAACAAGTTTATCCAAAACAATTTAGCATTCACAAAAAGATATAAGTGAAGCACGAGAACAAGTTTCTTCAAAACATTCACACCACCGTGCTCAAAAAGATATAAGTGAAGCACTAGTGCAACTACCTAGCTCAACGAATTTAAGTGAAGCACAAAGAGCAATTCTAACAAATTATGATGAGATGAGGCCATCTCAAGCAAATATGTTCAGAGGTGATGATTGTGATAAACTAAAAAGCAAACCATGCAAAGACTCATATCATACAAGACGCTCCAAGCAAAACTCATATCATGTGACGAATAAAAATATAGCCTCAAGTATGTTACCGATAGTCGTTAGAAGAAAGAGGGGATGCCTTCCGGGGCATCCCCAAGCTTAGACGCTTGAGTCTCCTTAGATTTTACCTTGGGGTGCCATGGAAATCCCCAAGCTTTGGCTTTTGCATCTCTTCATTCCTTCATCCATCGTTGTCACACCCAAAACTTGAAAACTTCAATCACACAAAACATGACAAAACCTTCGTGAGATCCGTTAGTATAACCAAACAAATCACTACTATAAGTACTGTCCAAAACCCATTAAAATTTTATAATTGCATTATAGGTACTGTATTCTAACTTTCCCATGGCTTGCAAGCCCCGATACAATCCATAGATTCATCAAAAACGAGCAAACAATGCAACGAAAACATAATCTGTCAAAAACAGAACACTCTGTAGCAATCTGTCGAAAAGCCATACTACTAAAACTCCAATTTTTTTGAAAAATTAGGACTTCATGGACAATTTGTATATCAATCTACTGTAAAAAATTCAGACACATTCGACGCTCTGATGAATTTATAAAATTCCTGGACTGGGCGTCAAAGTTTCTGTTTCCCACAGAATTGCATTCACAAGCATCCACATCATCCCAAAGGTATTACTTGGCACAAACACTAATTAAAATATGAAAAACCAACTTAAAACAGAGGAAAATAAAGGTTAATCAAAATAACAGAAATAAAAAGTGAAAAATAAAAATTTATTTTATTGGTTGGGTTACCTCCCAACGAGCGCTATCGTTTTACGCCCTTGGCTAGGCATAAAGCAAAACATCAAGTGTTGTCATCCTTGGACTTTAATCCATAGGTAGCCCTCATAATGGATTCATAGGGTGGTTTAATCTTGGTCCTTGGGAAGTGTTCCATGCCTTTTTTCAAAGGAAACTGAAACTTAATATTTCCCTCTTTCATATCAATTACCGCACCGATGGTGCGTAAAAACGGTCTACCAAGAATCAAAGGGCAAGACGGATTGCAATCTATATCAAGAACAATAAAGTCCATGGGTACATAGTTCTTATTTGCAACAATAAGAACATCATTGATCCTCCCCAATGGTTTTTTAATAGTGGAATTCGCCAAATGCAAATTAAGAGAACATTCATCCAATTTGGAAAAACCAAGAACATCACAAAGAGATTTCGGAATAGTGGAAACACTTGCACCCAAATCACACAAAGCATAGCACTCAAAATTTTTAATCTTAACTTTAATAGTAGGTTCCCACTCATCATATAATTTTCTAGGAATAGAAATTTATAACTCAAGTTTTTCTTCCAAAGCTTTCATTAAGGCCTCCACAATATGTTTAGTAAAAGCCTTATTTTGTTCATAAGCATTTGGTGAGTTAAACATAGATTGCAACATAGAAATACATTAAACCAAAGATCAACTATCATAATTAAAGTCTTTGTAATCCAAAATAGTGGGTGCAACACTAGCTAAAGTTTTGACCTCTCCAAACCCACTTTCATCATTTTTAGCAACTAGAGTTTCACCCTCCGAATCGTGGAGACGCCATCTACCTAAAGTTGACTCTTCTTCAGTCTCCTTTTCAACAAGATTAATATTACTAAACAAAGAATCAATAGAGGACACACCAATCATTTTAACATGCTCATCTTTATTGCTACGAAAATTTGTAAGAGAGATTTTTTCAAGCAATTCCCGCTTAGCGTTTAACATAGCGGTTCTCTTCTTACTTTCATTAATAGAAACATACATAGCTTTGATAGATTCATTAATATCAACTCTAGGAGGCAATGATTTTGCCTTGAGATTTTCAACATCAAGAGAAAGTCTATCAACAATCTTAGTCAAATCATCAATTTTGTTCAACTTTTCTTCCATGGAAGTGTTGAAAGCTTTTTGAGCATTGATAAATTCTTTAATAATAATCTCAAAATCAGAGGACATCCTTTGGTTATCATGGGAAGAATTGCCATAAGGATTGCCAAAAGCATTAGAGGAATTTCCCGGATATGGCCTAGGATTAAATTTTCCTCTATAAGCATTGTTATTGAAATTACTATGAGAAACAAAATTAACATCAATGGGATCACTATTTTGATCTATCAAAGTAGACAAAGGCAAATCATTGGGATCAATAGAAGCATTCTTACTAGAAACCAATCTCACAAGAGCATCAACTTTATCACTCAACGAGCTAATCTCCTCAATGGCATTCTCCTTTTTGGTTGTAGGTGCCCTTTTGGTATGCCATTGGGAGTAGTTAGCCATAATATTGTCAAGTAATTTAGTAGCATCACCCAAAGTAATCTCCATAAAAGTTCCACCCGTGGCGGATTCCAAAAGATTTCGAGAAACAAAATTCAAGCCAGCATAATTTTTTTTGGATAATCATCCACAAGTTCAAGCCATGAGTAGAGCAATTTCTCAGCATCAATTTCATTCTCTCCCAAGATTGCGCAACATGTTCATGTTCAAGTTGCTTAAAATTCATAATCTGGTTACGGAGAGAGATGATTTTTGCTGGGGGGAAATACTTAGTGATAAAAGCATCTTTGCATCTATGCCAAGAATCGATGCTATTGCGAGGCAAAGAAGAAAACCAAATTTTAGCACGATCTCGCAAAGAAAACGGAAGAAGTTTCAACTTGATAATATCATTGTCCACATATTTTTTCTTTTGCATGTCACACAACTCAACAAAAGTGTTGAGATGTGATGCCGCGTCCTCATTAGGACTTCTAGAAAATTGATCTTTCATAACAAGATTCAATAAAGCGGCATTTATGTCAAAAGACTCCGCACTAGTGGCGGGAGGAGCAATAGGAGTGCTAATAAAATCATCATTATTGGTATTAGAGAAATCACACAACTTAGTGTTGTCCTGATTCATGATGATCACGCAAATAAAAACGAATCAAGAAAAGTCAAATAGAAAAACAACAAAGGAAAAGATGCAAATAAAAATGGCGAGAGAAAAGGCAAATATTTTTGTAATTTTTTTTAAAAGTGGGGGAGATGAAAACTTGAGGCAAATGGCAAATAAAGTAAATGCAAAGATGAGAGTTGAGAGTGTAGGTACTTGGTAATGTTGATGATGTCTCCCCGGCAACGGCGCCAGAAATTCTTCCTGCTACTTGTAGACTGCGTTGGATTTTTATCCCCAAAGAAGAGAGGATGATGCAGCATAGTAGAGTAAGTATTTCCCTCAGTTAAGAAACCAAGGATATCAATCCAATAGGAGAACCAAGCAACACCACGTAAACAGCACCTGCACACACAACGCCAACCTTCGCACCCAACGCAAACGAGAGGTTGTCAATCTCTTGGCGGTCAAGAAATGAGATTAAACGATATATGATAGATTGATAAATAAATAAAAGATGAAATAATGCAGCGACACTATAAATTGGCAAGTTGAAGGAAGACGATAGATCTTATGGTAAAAGTAGACCCGGGGGCCGTAGGATTCACTAGTGGCATCTCTCTCAAGAAAATAGCATACGGTGGGTAATTTTTTTTACTGTTGAGCAATTGATAGAAAAGCAAATAATTATGACGCTATCCAAGGCAATGATCATGATATAGGCATCACATCCAAATCAAGTAGACCGACTCCTGCCTGCATCTACTACTATTACTTCACACATTGACCGCTATCCAGCATGCATCTAGTGTATTAAGTTCATCGGAACGAAGTAATGCATTAAGAACGATGACATGATGTAGTCAAGACAAAAGCATATAAGAATTCATCCCAACTTGTTATCCTTAATGGCAATAATACATGCGTATCAACTCCCCTTCTGTCACTAGGACTGAACACCGCAAGATCGAACCCATTACCGAGCACATCTTCCCATTGCAAAAAGATCTAATCTAGTTGGCCAAACCAAACCAAAACTTCAGAGAAGAAATACAAGGCTATACTAAATCATGCATAAAAGAGATCAGCAAAGAACTCAAATAAAACAAGGATAGATCTGATTATAAACTCACAATTCATCGGATCTCAACAAACACACCGCACAAAGTCATTACATCGGATGGATCTCCATGAAGATCATGGAGACCATTGTATTGAGAATCACAAAAGAGAGAGAGAGCCATCTAGCTAATACATACGGACCCGTAGGTCTGTGGTGAACTACTCACGCATCATCGGAGAGGCGGCAAGGATGATGTAGAGCCCCTCCGTGGTGAGTTCCCCCTCTGGCGGAGTACCAAAAAAGGCCTCGAGATGGGATCTGGCGAGAATAGAGGCTTGCGGCGGTGGAAAAAGTATTTCGTCTGCTCCCCTAGGGTTTCTGGAATATTTGGGAATTTATAGAGCTGGAAGTAGGTCAAAACACCAAGGAGGGGGCCCACACAACACCCCCCCCCGGGGGCTCGGCCAGGTGTTTTGTGGGGCCCTCCAAAAGCTTCTCCCTTGGCCTCCAAGTTAGCGTTGGTCCTTATCTCCAGAAAAAAAATCTCCAAAATGTTTTGGGACGATTTGATCTTATCTGATATTGATTTCCTGCGAAACAAAAAACAGGGCTGAAAATAGGAACTGGCACTTGGCACTAAGTTAACAGGTTAGTCCCCAAAAATGATATAAAAATGTATAAAATGATAATAAAAACATCCAAGAATAATAATATCATAGCATGGAACAAGCAAAAATAATAGATACGTTCGAGACGTATCACGAACTCTGTGAGGGCTTGTACAAGGGTAGGGCCGGCGAGCATAGCATCTGGTGGCGTCGGAGGCGAGATCCAGAGGTGTTTTGGGCTGAAGCTTGGTGCGTGGTTGAAGGCATGCAGATCCGGTGGCCCTCACTGTCCCTAACAAGGAGGTGGATCTTAGGCTCGAGGAGTCCGGGGATCTGCCCCGGCCGATGTTCTCCTATAGCAAGGGTGCCTCCTCTTATGATGGCCCATATCCGCGAAAGCTGAAGACTGTTATGGTGCTCCTCCTGCCCATGGGCTTCTCCGGTCTTCGTCTCGGCGGCGGGGGAGACGCGGGATTCCTCTCAGCACCTCCAGGGACCTTTCAGTCATTTTATTTTTCTGGGGTCGTTTGTACAAAAGCTCCAGCACATGTGTGCTTCTGGTGTCTTCGCTTGTGTTTTTGCGTGGCTTGTTTTGCGATCTTTTGATCTGATATGAGGCACGTGCATCCTTTGCAAAAAAAAATTTAATACAAAACTCCACCCTAAGTAGTAAGTAACTATATTTCTATGATTATACTCTCCGAAAGACAGAAAAAGGCGAGTATATGCATTGCAACAACAAACATGAGGATCTGCATTTAGGTAGGATATGTGAGATCAATGTTTTTTAAAATACAAAACATGTTCAAAAATTCAAAAATGAAAAATTGACGACACACATCCATGTTATATCTAAAACCCCAAAAATTCGCAGCTACAAATTCGACCTACACTTGGAGAACCCAAAAAAGGACAAAATTGGCTGTGAATAGTGTCAAACACTATTCACCCAAAACTGACATCATTCACAGTCGAATTTGTCTTTTTTGGATTCGCTAACTATAGATCGAATTTTGATCTGAAATCTTTTGGTGTTGTAGATATACCACTGTAGGTATGTCATAAAAATTCAGATATTTTCACAATTTCTAAATATGACTTTTGTAAGTTGATCCTACGGTCTCATCTAAATGCCCGATCCTATTCTAGTGTTCCCGGGTCAAACGTATCCTTGGGAGGCTCATCAGAGGCCTTTGGTCTTAAAGGAAGTCCCTTTGGCACTTTGTCAGCGAGAGATGGAGTAAGACCCCTGCATTGACTGAGAATACTGCTCATGGATGTCCACACGAGTGAGCACTACCCCGGTAGTATATATATGCTCGTTGCTCACAGCCTAAGTGCACGGTTTTACGGATCTACAAGAGGACCTAGCTATTCTTAGCCCATAGAGAGATCATGGTCCCCTTCAAAGCCCCTATTCTTCCTCCTCTTCCTCCTGCTATCTCAACTTCTGGAGGCACAGATACAAGGTGAGTACCGAGTGCATCCGTACGCATACATGATTCATGGACATTTTCTCTGACTTTTGCCCACTACTTGAGGTGATGCATACGACTACAAGTGCCTTGTCGTGTCGGATGGACATGATGATGGCGCAGTGTTGTCTTCGCAACGCCTGAACCTGAACCTAAACCTGGTCGATGATGATGGTGATGCACTGGACATGCCTTCCAAGTATACGCCGCCGGCGCCGAAGCCGGGCCGTCGCCGCACCAGGTGTCACCGCACTGCCACCGGCGTGACGAAGATGACGCACAGGAGCAGCAAAGGTCTCCGCCGGCGTCGTCATGGGCACCACCACCGCGTGATTACAGACACCAACAACCTGAAGCTGAAGGACATCCACGCAGCCGTCCGGGGAAAATGATGGGTGTATTTCGTGCGTTTCTCCAACCGACAAGATATGTCAGGCAGATATAAAAGTTACAGCTCAAACAATGCATACATGGTAGTACATGCATGTCTATTGCACCAACCAGTGGACAGTGGTGTTACTGTAGTATTTGGAGAATATGGTAATATGCGCGCATACGTGCATGCGTGCATGCGTGCTAGTATTATCCGCGTGTGGTGTTTCTATGCTCTTTCCCTCTACTGGTATATATAAATTAATTAATAAACAAACTCCGGCCTGTAGGCTCCGTTCATGCTTGCATGATCGTACATAATACTATTATTATTATTATTGTTATTAGTATTATTATTGTTATTGTTGTTGTTGTTATTGTTATTGCGGACATCTTACTGAATTTCATTGCAGAAAAGAGAATATTGCAAAAAAGTAATTAAGTTCATGCATGACTCTTGTTAATTAGTATACGTACCAAGAGAATATTGGTTGCAGATTTTGCTATCTCTCGGTGCTCTTATTTAATAAGATGATACCCCGCGCGTCACTACGGTAACCGGTTGCAATTGCAATTATTTCAGTAAGATTTGGTTGTATGAAACATTACTATTTAAACTAACAGGTGCACCCTCCAGGGTGTGTCCAGTGCCAAAAATTCTTAAATATTCAATAAAAAATCTTGTTAAAATTTTATGACATTTTGAGCACTTTTATTTTTGGGTCATTTCTTATTGCACTCATAATTCATAAAGCAGGATAATCGTGGCATTTTACTTTATTATACTTTAAATAACAGAGGGCAAACTATAATTACAGAAGGTTGTGCTGACGGAATTCATCGACCATATGCCCCTAAAAAACAATCCATTAATAAGGTTGATCAGGTCTCATTAACAAACCGTTTTCGAGTGACATAAAACCGAAGAACTTTTGTATAGCACTAGGTTATCTCAACTGGGATATGCATTGTTTCAACAATAAGAGTTTGATATTTCTTTTCGGGAGCCGGAAGAGGAAACTCAAAACTTCCAATAGTAATTGTCGTAACTTTTCAATAGAATTGAGACTATTCACTTTATTTATCTTCTTCGGAAAATATACCGTGTGCTCATTGCCATTAACATGAAAAGTGGCCTTGCTTTTGTTGCAATCAATAACAACCCGTGCAGTATTCAGAAAAGGTCTACCAAAGATAACCAACATGTTGTCGTCCTCGGGCATATCAAGAATAACAAAGTCTGTTAAGATAGTAATGTTAGCAACCACAACAGGAACATCCTCACAAATACCGACAGGTACAGCAGTTGATTTGTCAGCCATTTGCAAAGAAATTTTAGTAGGTGTCAACTTAGTCAAGTCAAATCTTCTATAAAGAGAGAAAGGCATAACACTAACACCAGCTCCTAAATAACACAATGCAGTTTTGACATAATTATTTTTAATGGAGCATGGTATAGTAGGTATTCCTGGGTCTCCTAGCTTCTGAGGTATATTTCCTTCGAGTGAATAATTTGCAAGCATGATAGAGATTTCAGCCTCATGTATTTTCCTTTTTATTGGTAACAATATCTTTCATATACTTAGCATAAGGAGACATTTTCATAATTTCAGTCAAGGGCGTTCGCAGATACAAAGGTCTAAGCATTTCAACGAAGCGATTGAAAGCCTCTTCATCCCTGGTTTTCAATGCTTTACTAGGAAATGGCAAAGGTTTTTGGACCCAAGTTTCCCTTTCTTTGCTATGTTTTCTAGCAACAAAATCTTTTTTATTGTACCTTTTATTCTTAGAAGGTGGGTCATCAAGCTCAACTTCAGGTTCTATTTCAATATCATTATCAGATTCTGGGGGGGGGGGGGGGGGGGGGGGGGGGGGGGGGGGGGGGTCATTACTCTAACATCATGATCATTAATTTTATTATTCATTTCATTAAGCAAGTCATTTTGTGATTTGGCAACTTGTTCTAGCTGAGTGTGAACCATAGATGATTGTTTACATAAGCCTTTAACATCATTAGAAATTCTAAACATCATATCACTCAAGCGTTCAATCACAATGGCATTGCGTTTCAATTGATCACTTATTTGCCTATTGAAGCTTTCTTGTTTAATAATAAAATTATCCAATTCATCCAAGCACTGACTAGGAGATTTATTATAAGGAATACCACCCTCATCAAACCTATAAAGAGAATTTACCTCTACTACCTATGTCGGTGTATCGAGTCCATGTATTTCTTCAATAGATGGTAGATTTTTAACATCTTCAGATTTAATACCTTTCCCTTTCATAGACTTCTTGGCCTCTTGCATATCTTCTAGAGTAAGCAATAGAATACCTCTTTTCTTCGGAGTTGGCTTGGGTGGTGGTTCAAGAAGTGTCCAATCATCGGCATTTATCAATAAGTTATTTAATAATTCCTAAGCCTGTTCAACAGTTCATTCCCTAAAAACACAACCAGCAAAACTATCTAGGTAGTCACTAGGAGCATCGGTTAGTCCATTATAAAAGATATCAAGTATTTCAGTCTTCTTAAGAGGATGATCAGGCAAAGCATTTAATAATTAGAGAAGCCTCCCCAAGCTTGAGGGAGATGCTCTTCCTCAAGTTGCGCAAAGTTCTATATTTCCTGTAAGGCAGCTTGTTTCTTATGAGCAGAAAAATATTTTTCAATGAAGTAGTATATCATATCCTGGGGACTACGCACACAACCAGGAGCAAGAGTATTAAACCATTCTTTAGCATCACCCTTTAACGAGAAAGGAAACAACTTAAGAATATAGTAGTAGCGAATCTTTTCCACTTGAGCAAATAGGGTGGTTATATCATTCAATTTAGTAAGATGTGCCACAACAGTTTCAGATTCATAACCATGAAAAGGATCAGATTCTACCATGGTAATCAGTTCAGGATAAACAGAGAATTCATAATCCTTATCAGTAATAAAGATAGGAGAGGTTGCAAACTTAGGATCTTATTTAATTCTTTCATTCATAGCCTTTTCTTTCAGCTTACTTAATAATTTCTTAAGATCCTCCCTTTCATTACAAGCAAGAAATTCCTTAGCAATCTCCCCATCCATAACATAACCCTCAGGTATATTGAGCATTTTAGTTTTAGTAGGAGTGCAAGGTGTAACAGGTGATTCATCAATTTCATCATTTCCATTAGTTTCAAATTCTTTAGCTTTAGCAATTTGAGCATCAAGAAAATCACCAACTGGCACAGTTTCATCAAGCAGAGTAGTAGCATCATCATGAGTATCATGAATAGCAAAAGCAGTGTCTATTACTTGCGACATGTAACACCCCTGTGTAATAAGCACTATGACATAATGATAATCATGCCAAGTCATACCCATTTGCAGATGCTAGATCACAGTGGTTAAACACTTCAATTCAAATTCCTCTCTGAAATAAATTCAAGTCCAAAGTGAAAATAAAAGTTGTTCAAGTTTGAAAAATAAAATGTACATGATGTTGCAAATAAACCAAAGGCAATTCTAAAATTAATTTCAACATTTACAAAATTGTCTAAGTGACTCAAACAGCATGAAACAGAGTCCAAACAGCAACTACGATGCCCAAATCATTTTTGATCAAATCCATATGAACTCAAATTTTGCCCAAACTAGTTTTTGGTGACCAGCAATATTGTATGGTAATACTTGGGACAGCTCCCATATTTTACAAAATTGCACAAGTGGTCCAGCTATTTCCAAAACAGAAAAGAAATAAAGAAAAGCAAACAGAAAACAAGAAAAATAAAAAGGGGCCTAGCGGCTACTATGCGCTCAGGCCTGTTGTCTACAGGGTCCGGCCCAACCCAACTGGGGTCGTCCCCTTCCTCTCGCGCGCTGTCGCGCGCCCGAGCTGACACGCCGATCGTCGTCGCCGTGTCGTGCATCCGCCGGTTCCTCGGTGCCTATTTGGCCTCGCCTGAGCGCCTCTTCCCTCCCCCGCAACCCTACCTACCCCATTTCCCCCTTCCCCTCGCTCCTCTTCTTGATTCGAGCCGTCCCGACGCGGTCGTCGCCGCAACGCTGCGGATCCACGGCCACCGTCGTCTTCGAGGCCGGCCACCAAGCCTGGGAGGTGCGCCGACCTCTGCGCCATCGTCCTCGTCCGTCACTTGGAGCCGGGAAGGTCGACAAGTGCCCGCATGCGATCGCCGCCAAATCCACCTCGCCTCTGCGCTACCGATCACCCGAGGGGCCACTGTGTGCCTGCACTGTAAGCTACGCCCCCTCCTCTCCCCGTCCGCGCCTTGTTTCGTCCCCCGTAGCTAGCCGAACGCTGCGGACGCCATCACCGGAGCTCTGGCTCCGCAGTCGAGCTTGCCACCGACGCCGTAGCCTCTGTCGTGGTCGGCCGAGCACGTCCTCGTGCTCAGGGTGGACTCCCGAAGCCCCTACAGCTTTAGTTCTCGCGCTAATGGGCCGTAACGCCGAATGCGTCGAGCCCCGATTCCGGCCGCCGCTGCATGCCGTCGCCGCCGTCGCTATGCTGCACCCCAGCCGCTGTTTTCGCCACCATTGGATGCGGCTTGGCGCGAGCGTTCGAATCAGCCCTAGCACGCGATAAACCGTGCCCCCTAGCGCTTTTCCGGCGAGCCCCCGACGCGCCGCCGCAGAAATTGGCTCGCCGGAGCTCACTCCGGTGCCGGCACGACGTGGCGTCGACGTGGCCGAGACTGGGTCGCTGGCCGCTGGGCCCCGCGGGCCCAGTTGACCACGCTGACCAAGTCAACTTGCTGACGTGGCAGCTACAGTCGCTAACTGGTGGGCCCCGCGTGGCCCCGTTGACCAGTCAGCGGGTCAGATGACCTGCTGACGTCATAATGACATCACTGCTAACGCAATAACCAATTTCTGTTAATTAAATAAATCCCAGAAAATTCAACTAATCTTTATAAATTCATATCTTTTAATCTGTAACTCCGATGGAAAAACTTTGTACATGAAAGTTGCTCAGAACGACGAGACGAATCCGGATACGCGGTCCGTTCGTCTGTCACACGTCCCTAGCACCGCGAACACGCAACCGTTCCCTCTCTTTTCATCTGTCCGAAGATTCCGGACACCGGGGATACTTTCCCGGATGCTTTCCCCCTTCACCTATGTCACCTAGCACTGCGATAGAACACCGACAGTTCTGCCTGTTGACATGTCATGCGCCTGCTGCTTTGTATTTATTGTTTCTTCCCCCTCTGCTCTCTCGTCAGGTTTCGGTCCCGACGTGATCTCCGAGACCGACGCAGCCCCGGTGACTGGCTACTCTTCCGACGACCTTGCCTTTGCCGCCGAGCAACCAGGCAAGCCCCACTTTTGATCATCTCGATATCGCCTATTCTATTTTCCCATGCTTGCATTAGAATTTTGCTTCTGTTACTGCTTTTCTTATATCTGCTGCATAGCCTGTTTATTGTAGCCTGCTATTGATAACTGCCTGCTATCCAAAACTGTTTAGTATAGATTGGGTAGAGCCTCATTAGTGACCCCACTTTATCCCGACTGCCCCGCTGGAGTTTCAGAAGACCCGTTCAACGGGACCGAAGATCAGACCCCGCACCGCACCTCATGATCCTCTTTGTTGCCCGACACTACTGGGTTACCGTCGCGTGCCGAGGGTGACTCCTCCTTAGCACGTTTGATGTTAACCTTGTGGGTTAGTTACTCGGACGTAGTAAGCGAGGGTGATTTCCTCCTACACCACCTCCGATACCGACATCGTCGTGCAACACCTCAAGTGTGGACTTCAAGGGTGAATCCTCTTCCGTTCACCTTGACGGTAACATCGAGCGGGAATTCCGTCGAGGGTGATTTCCTCTGGATTCCCCTTGATACAGTGGCCACACGGATGCCTTACATAACTAATACTTGAGAAGGCGGGTCGACCCCGAGGGGTACCCGCGGATGATGGATAGATACCAGTGAGTTATTCCACGAGGCGCGGCCGGGCATTCTTAGCCCTTGCAGCAAGTCCTCGAGACGGGGCGACGGGGTCACATCTTTCGTGAGTCTCTGCTCGTTTCCACAAGCCACTAGGACACTACGATTTGGATATATGATCCGAGCCGGCCTCTAGTCGGATAGCACTAACCATCACGTGGGCATAGTATGGGCGTTCTGCATCGTATACATCAGCCGAAAGCTCTGTCAGACGTCCAGTTCAGCACTGCGGCCGGGACGGACCGGCGCCACCCTAGAGAGAGGTGGTGCCTGGCTTCACCCTGCACGCAACGACCCGGAGTGCACTGGGCGATGGCCCAAGACCCCTGAGCGCTTAGGAGGTAGACCGACGGGGACCTCTCTGCTGAGCTGTAGGTAGGGTTGCGATGTATCGTTTGGCCGAGGCCGGGCATGACCCAGGAAAGTGTGTGCGGCCGAAGTTAATCGAGCGTGGTGGGTAAGTTGGTGCACCCCTGCAGGGAAGAACACATCTATCGATAGCCGGTCCTACGGTAAAGGACACTCGGAGTTGTATCCCGATCGATACAGCTAGTTTTGAGATGATACCTGGATTTGTGGCTCCGAGATCGCTTTCTCGCAGGGAGTCGAGAAAGGATCTCTGGGCGAGACTGTTACCTGACACTGCTACTGCTATGTTACTTATATTTATCCTGTCCCCCTCTATTGCTGCAAGACGATGAAGCTGATGAAGATGCTAGTCTTCGATAGGACTAGGCCTTCTCTCTATTCTGGCATTTCTGCAGCCCAGTCCACATATACAGCCTCCTTTTGAAAATGTTGCATATGTAGTGTAGATCCTTGCTTGCTGAGTACTTCGCATTACTCACGGTTGCTTTGCTTTCCTTTTCTCCCTGATCAGTTGTCATGACCAGTTAACGGAGCCCCTGAGATCGCTCCCCGCCGGCGACCATTTCTACCACCCCGAGGAGGTTGCTTCTTCGAGATAGCTGACAACCAGGAGTAGGATTGGAGGGTCCCAGGCAGGAGGCCCGCACCTTTCGATCGTAGCTTTTATTTTGCCCCGCCTCTGTGAAGGCTTATCTCTTTCTGTATTATATCTATGCTCAGATATCTAACGCTTCCGCTGATGCTTGTTTGTCATCAAGCTTTTGTATTCGAGCCCTCGAGGCCATGGCTTGTAATAAATGCTTGTATGACTTTGTTTATGTTTTAGAGTTGTGTTGTGATATCTTCATTGATCGTGTGCATTGCGTGTATGATTAGTGCACGATTAAGCCGGGGGCGTCACAGGTTGGTATCAGAGCCGACTGCCTCTAGGACATCCCCTTTCCGACTCCTTGGCCGAAGTTGAGTCTAGAGGTCCAAAACTGTTTTACTATCATGGCTGTGTGGCTTACGGGCCCACGTCGCCAACTGGGTGGTATTAGGATCTTTTACTCCTCGTCCTTACTCAGGGAACTCTCATCTTTCTTCCTTTTCGGGTTAATGATTTTACTGACTCTAACTTTAGGTTCTCGTAATCACATCCATCCGGAGTTCTGAAATATTCCCCCCTTGCTTCAAGATTGCGGGCCAGGTTCTGCTTACAGGATCCTTTTATCGAGGGCACCCTGTGTTTTCACTTGCAGATTCCTCGCTCCAACAGTTTTCTCCGACGTTGATGTAGCCTTTGCTATGTCTCGTTGTGTACTTCCTTACCGCGTGCCTGCGCGCCGCCTAGTTGTCTAGCCTTTCCCTTTCAGCCGTCGTAATGCCGGATTATAACCGAGACTATGCGTGTGGATCTGAATGTCTGCTATGACTATGATGAAGTATTCATTGCACTTCCTTCTGTTGAGCGATTTACTTCATGAATGATTCCATGCACCTGCAATTTTGCTGGCTAAACTGCCCCTGTTGATTTGGCAGGATGGCTGATGATCCTCCGCCTCCACCCTATATTGCTGAGATGATGCAGCAGTTTGAACTCAACCGTCAGGAATTTGAACTCAACCGTCAGTTTATGACCGGAGTATTGGCTCAACTTCCAACTCAGAATACTCAGCAACACTCTGCTTCAATAACTCTGCCAGAATTCGTGCGCCTCAACCCGTCTGTTTATCGCAGCTCCACCAATCCTATGGATGCTGATGACTGGCTTCGTGACATTATGTTTGAGATGGAGTCAGCTAATGTGGCACCTGACAGGTATGTCACCTTTGCGACATTTCACTTGAAGGGTCCAGCTGCTCAATGGTGGGAAAGTCACAAGAGTATGTTGCCTGCTGAATCTGTACCCACTTGGCAGGAATTTCAGTCCGCTTTTCGTGCATGGTACATTCCTCAAGGTCTGATCGACCAGAAGAAGCAGGAGTTTCGTAAACTCACACAGGGCACAATGACTGTGGATGAATATCAGAGGAAATTTCTCGAATTATCCCGCTATGCTAAACGTGACGTCGACACTGACGCCCGCAAGCAGGAAAAATTCCGTGAAGGGCTGCATCCTGACATAGAGCTAGCACTTGTGGTTCATGACTGCGCAGACTTTGCGACGCTTGTCAGTTTAGCCTACCAAGTTGAAACTGGTCTCGCTAAGTGCCAGGAGTCGCTCAAACACACTCGCGATGTTGGCTCATCTTCGGGTCAACCTGTTCAGAAACGTCGAGTGTGGATTCTGCACAATGTTCATCACCGACCTGCTCCAACACCCAGGCCATCTTATGTTGCACCTCGTCTGCCTCCACCACCAAGACAACTGGATAGTGGTAGTGGACAGCTCAATGCTATGGCTCCTTCCCATAATGATGGTTTATGCCACAAGTGTGGACAACCAGGGCACCGTGCTAATAACTGTCGCTCGGATCAGCCGCGGAACGCATCTCGTTCTACTGTTGGGCGTAGAAAGGGCCATCGAACCCATCATTCCAGAAATCATAAGGCCAGACCGCTTGCTATGGATCGTGGCCAGGTCACTCATGTCGAAATGGAAGAAGCTCAAGAGTCCCCAAAAATCGTGATGGGTACCCTTCCAGTAAATTCAGTGGCAGCTTCTGTTCTTTTTGATTCAGGTGCGTCACATTCCTTTGTGTCCCAACAATTTGCACAATCGCACGAGTTAACCATGAGCTCATTACCCACTCCTTTGGAAATCAGCACTCCCCGTTCCAGGTGGCAAACCAAGATGGTAAGTCACAACAATCAGATAAGAATCGAAGGGTTGACGTTCTCTGCTTCCCTTATTGCTCTTGGACCTTCCGACATTGACGCCATCCTTGGTATGGATTGGTTGACAGCAAACAATGCTTTGATTGACTGCGCTGCTAAGACAGTTCGGCTCACTCACCCCTCCGGCCAGACAGTCAAGTACTCAGTCCGAGCAGCTCAGGATGCCGAGAGTCAGATATATGTTCTGAATGCATTGAATGCTTCACCTCTTGAAGGCATCGAGAACATTCCAATCGTTCATGATTTTCAAGATGTCTTTCCAGAAGAACTTCCAGGAATACCGCCTGCACGAGCTGTTGAGTTTGTCATCGACTTGAAGCCGGGCACTACCCCTATTGCGAAGCGTCCCTATAAGATGCCTCCGCACCACCTTCTCGAGCTCAAGGAAGAAATCGATAAGTCACTTAAGAAGGGTTTCATCCGCCCCAGTTCCTCTGCTTGGGGAGCACCTTCCCTCTTTGTCAAGAAGAAGGATGGTACGAATAGATTGGTTCAAGATTACCGACCTATCAACCAGGCGGGGGGGGGGGGGGGGGGGGGGGGGGGGGGGGGGGGGGGGGGGGGGGGGGGGGGGGGGGGGGGGGGGGGGGGGGGGGGGGGGGGGGGGGGGGGGGGGGGGGGGGGGGGGGGGGGGGGGGGGGGGGGGGGGGGGGGGGGGGGGGGGGGGGGGGGGGGGGGGGGGGGGGGGGGGGGGGGGGGGGGGGGGGGGGGGGGGGGGGGGGGGGGGGGGGGGGGGGGGGGGGGGGGGGGGGGGGGGGGGGGGGGGGGGGGGGGGGGGGGGGGGGGGGGGGGGGGGGGGGGGGGGGGGGGGGGGGGGGGGGGGGGGGGGGGGGGGGGGGGGGGGGGGGGGGGGGGGGGGGGGGGGGGGGGGGGGGGGGGGGGGGGGGGGGGGGGGGGGGGGGGGGGGGGGGGGGGGGGGGGGGGGGGGGGGGGGGGGGGGGGGGGGGGGGGGGGGGGGGGGGGGGGGGGGGGGGGGGGGGGGGGGGGGGGGGGGGGGGGGGGGGGGGGGGGGGGGGGGGGGGGGGGGGGGGGGGGGGGGGGGGGGGGGGGGGGGGGGGGGGGGGGGGGGGGGGGGGGGGGGGGGGGGGGGGGGGGGGGGGGGGGGGGGGGGGGGGGGGGGGGGGGGGGGGGGGGGGGGGGGGGGGGGGGGGGGGGGGGGGGGGGGGGGGGGGGGGGGGGGGGGGGGGGGGGGGGGGGGGGGGGGGGGGGGGGGGGGGGGGGGGGGGGGGGGGGGGGGGGGGGGGGGGGGGGGGGGGGGGGGGGGGGGGGGGGGGGGGGGGGGGGGGGGGGGGGGGGGGGGGGGGGGGGGGGGGGGGGGGGGGGGGGGGGGGGGGGGGGGGGGGGGGGGGGGGGGGGGGGGGGGGGGGGGGGGGGGGGGGGGGGGGGGGGGGGGGGGGGGGGGGGGGGGGGGGGGGGGGGGGGGGGGGGGGGGGGGGGGGGGGGGGGGGGGGGGGGGGGGGGGGGGGGGGGGGGGGGGGGGGGGGGGGGGGGGGGGGGGGGGGGGGGGGGGGGGGGGGGGGGGGGGGGGGGGGGGGGGGGGGGGGGGGGGGGGGGGGGGGGGGGGGGGGGGGGGGGGGGGGGGGGGGGGGGGGGGGGGGGGGGGGGGGGGGGGGGGGGGGGGGGGGGGGGGGGGGGGGGGGGGGGGGGGGGGGGGGGGGGGGGGGGGGGGGGGGGGGGGGGGGGGGGGGGGGGGGGGGGGGGGGGGGGGGGGGGGGGGGGGGGGGGGGGGGGGGGGGGGGGGGGGGGGGGGGGGGGGGGGGGGGGGGGGGGGGGGGGGGGGGGGGGGGGGGGGGGGGGGGGGGGGGGGGGGGGGGGGGGGGGGGGGGGGGGGGGGGGGGGGGGGGGGGGGGGGGGGGGGGGGGGGGGGGGGGGGGGGGGGGGGGGGGGGGGGGGGGGGGGGGGGGGGGGGGGGGGGGGGGGGGGGGGGGGGGGGGGGGGGGGGGCTAGCATCTTCATCAGCTTCATCGTCTTGCAGCAATAGAGGGGTACAGGATAAATATAAGTAACGTAGCAGTAGCAGTGTCAGGTAACAGTCTCGCCCAGAGATCCTTTCTCGACTCCCTGCGAGAAAGCGATCTCGGAGCCACAAATCCAGGTATCATCTCAAAACTAGCTGTATCGATCGGGATACAACTCCGAGTGTCCTTTACCGTAGGATCGGCTATCGATAGATGTGTTCTTCCCTGCAGGGGTGCACCAACTCACCCACCACGCTCGATTTACTTCGGCCGCACACACTTTCCTGGGTCATGCCCGGCCTCGGCCAAACGATACATCGCAACCCTACCTACAGCTCAGCAGAGAGGTCCCCGTCGGTCTACCTCCTAAGCGCTCAGGGGTCTTGGGCCATCGCCCTGTGCACTCCGGGTCGTTGCATGCAGGGTGAAGCCAGGCACCACCTCTCTCTAGGGTGGCGCCGGTCCGTCCCGGCCGCAGTGCTGAACTGGACGTCTGACAGAGCTTTCGGCTGATGTATACGATGCATAACGCCCATACTATGCCCACGTGATGGTTAGTGCTATCCGTCCACAGGCCGGCTCGGATCATATATCCAAATCGTAGTGTCCTAGTGGCTTGCGGAAACGAGCAGAGACTCACGAAAGATGTGACCCCGTTGCCCCGTCTCGAGGACTTGCTGCAAGGGCTAAGAATGCCCGGCCGCGCCTCGTGGAATAACTCACTGGTATCTATCCATCATCCGCGGGTATCCCTCGGGTTCGACCCGCCTTCTCAATTATTAGTTATGTAAGGCATCCGTGTGGCCACCGTATCAAGGGGAATCCAGAGGAAATCACCCTCGACGGAATTCCCGCTCGATGTTACCGTCAAGGTGAACGGAAGAGGATTCACCCTTGAAGTCCACACTTGAGGTGTTGCACGACGATGTCGGTATCGGAGGTGGTGTAGAAGGAAATCACCCTCGCTTACTATGTCCGAGTAACTAACCCACAAGGTTAACATCAAACGTGCTAAGGAGGAGTCACCCTCGGCACGCGACGGTAACCCAGTAGTGTCGGGCAACAAAGAGGATCGTGAGGTGCGGTGCGGGGTCTGATCTTCGGTCCCGTTGAACGGGTCTTCTGAAACTCCAGCGGGGCAATCGGGATAAAGTGGGGTCACTAATGAGGCTCTACCCAATCTATACTAAACAGTTTTGGATAGCAGGCAGTTACCAGTAGCAGGCTACAATAAACAGGCTATGCAGCAGATATAGGAAAAGCAGTAACAGAAGCAAAATTCTAATGCAAGCATGGGAAAATAGAATAGGCGATATCGAGATGATCAAAAGTGGGGCTTGCCTGGTTGCTCGGCAGCAAAGGCAAGGTCGGGGGGGGGGGGGGGGGGGGGGGGGGGGGGGGGGGGGGGGGGGGGGGGGGGGGGGGGGGGGGGGGGGGGGGGGGGGGGGGGGGGGGGGGGGGGGGGGGGGGGGGGGGGGGGGGGGGGGGGGGGGGGGGGGGGGGGGGGGGGGGGGGGGGGGGGGGGGGGGGGGGGGGGGGGGGGGGGGGGGGGGGGGGGGGGGGGGGGGGGGGGGGGGGGGGGGGGGGGGGGGGGGGGGGGGGGGGGGGGGGGGGGGGGGGGGGGGGGGGGGGGGGGGGGGGGGGGGGGGGGGGGGGGGGGGGGGGGGGGGGGGGGGGGGGGGGGGGGGGGGGGGGGGGGGGGGGGGGGGGGGGGGGGGGGGGGGGGGGGGGGGGGGGGGGGGGGGGGGGGGGGGGGGGGGGGGGGGGGGGGGATTAGTTGAATTTTCTGGGATTTATTTAATTAACAGAAATTGGTTATTGCGTCAGCAGTGATGTCATTATGACGTTAGCAGGTCATCTGACCCGCTGACTGGTCAACGGGGCCACGCGGGGCCCACCAGTCAGCGACTGTAGCTGCCACATCAGCAAGTTGACTTGGTCAGCGTGGTCAACTGGGCCCGCGGGGCCCAGCGGCCAGCGACCCAGTCTCGGCCACGTCGACGCCACATCGTGCCGGCACCGGAGTGAGCTCCGGCGAGCCAATTTCTGTGGCGGCGCGTCGGGGGCTCGCCGGAAAAGCGCTAGGGGGCACGGTTTGTCGCGTGCTAGGGCTGGTTCGAACGCTCGCGCCAAGCCGCATCCAATGGTGGCGAAAACAGCGGCCGGGGTGCAGCGTAGCGACGGCGGCGACGGCGTGCAGCGGCGGCCGGAATCGGGGCTCGACGCATTCGGCGTTACGGCCCATTAGCGCGAGAACTAAAGCTGTAGGGGCTTCGGGAGTCCACCCTGAGCACGAGGACGTGCTCGGCCGACCACGACAGAGGCTATGGCGTCGGTGGCAAGCTCGACTGCGGAGCCAGAGCTCCGGTGATGGCGTCCGCGGCGTTCGGCTAGCTACGGGCGACGAAACAAGGCGCGGACGGGGAGAGGTGGGGGCGTAGCTTACAGTGCAGGCACACGGTGGCCCCTCGGGTGATCGGTAGCGCAGAGGCGAGACGGATTTGGCAGCGATCGCCGGCGGGCACCGAAAGGGGAAAAAGGTCGATGCGGCCCCTGTCGACCTTCTCGGCTCCAAGTGACGGATGAGGACGATGGCGCAGAGGTCGGCGCACCTCCCAGGCTTGGTGGCTGGCCTTGAAGACGACGGTGGCCGTGGATCCGCAGCGTTGCGGCGACGACCGCGTCGGGACGGCTCGAATCGAGAAGAGGAGCGAGGGGAAGGGGGAAATGGGGTAGGTAGGGTTGCGGGGGAGGGGGGGGGGGGGGGGGGGGGGGGGGGGGGGGGGGGGGGGGGGGGGGGGGGGGGGGGGGGGGGGGGGGGGGGGGGGGGGGGGGGGGGGGGGGGGGGGGGGGGGGGGGGGGGGGGGGGGGGGGGGGGGGGGGGGGGGGGGGGGGGGGGGGGGGGGGGGGGGGGGGGGGGGGGGGGGGGGGGGGGGGGGGGGGGGGGGGGGGGGGGGGGGGGGGGGGGGGGGGGGGGGGGGGGGGGGGGGGGGGGGGGGGGGGGGGGGGGGGGGGGGGGGGGGGGGGGGGGGGGGGGGGGGGGGGGGGGGGGGGGGGGGGGGGGGGGGGGGGGGGGGGGGGGGGGGGGGGGGGGGGGGGGGGGGGGGGGGGGGGGGGGGGGGGGGGGGGGGGGGGGGGGGGGGGGGGGGGGGGGGGGGGGGGGGGGGGGGGGGGGGGGGGGGGGGGGGGGGGGGGGGGGGGGGGGGGGGGGGGGGGGGGGGGGGGGGGGGGGGGGGGGGGGGGGGGGGGGGGGGGGGGGGGGGGGGGGGGGGGGGGGGGGGGGGGGGGGGGGGGGGGGGGGGGGGGGGGGGGGGGGGGGGGGGGGGGGGGGGGGGGGGGGGGGGGGGGGGGGGGGGGGGGGGGGGGGGGGGGGGGGGGGGGGGGGGGGGGGGGGGGGGGGGGGGGGGGGGGGGGGGGGGGGGGGGGGGGGGGGGGGGGGGGGGGGGGGGGGGGGGGGGGGGGGGGGGGGGGGGGGGGGGGGGGGGGGGGGGGGGGGGGGGGGGGGGGGGGGGGGGGGGGGGGGGGGGGGGGGGGGGGGGGGGGGGGGGGGGGGGGGGGGGGGGGGGGGGGGGGGGGGGGGGGGGGGGGGGGGGGGGGGGGGGGGGGGGGGGGGGGGGGGGGGGGGGGGGGGGGGGGGGGGGGGGGGGGGGGGGGGGGGGGGGGGGGGGGGGGGGGGGGGGGGGGGGGGGGGGGGGGGGGGGGGGGGGGGGGGGGGGGGGGGGGGGGGGGGGGGGGGGGGGGGGGGGGGGGGGGGGGGGGGGGGGGGGGGGGGGGGGGGGGGGGGGGGGGGGGGGGGGGGGGGGGGGGGGGGGGGGGGGGGGGGGGGGGGGGGGGGGGGGGGGGGGGGGGGGGGGGGGGGGGGGGGGGGGGGGGGGGGGGGGGGGGGGGGGGGGGGGGGGGGGGGGGGGGGGGGGGGGGGGGGGGGGGGGGGGGGGGGGGGGGGGGGGGGGGGGGGAAGCCCGAGTTCCGACGAAGCTTGCCACCGACGCCGTAGCCTCTGTCGTGGTCGGCCGAGCACGTCCTCGTGCTCAGGGTGGACTCCCGAAGCCCCTACAGCTTTAGTTCTCGCGCTAACGGACCGTAACGCCGAATGTGTTGAGCCCCGATTCCGGCCGCCGCTGCACGCCGTCGCCGCCGTCGCTACGCTGCACCCCGGCCGCTGTTTTCGCCACCATTGGATGCGGCTTGGCGCGAGCGTTCGAACCAGCCCTAGCACGCGACAGACCGTGCCCCCTAGCACTTTTCCGGCGAGCTCCCGACGCGCCGCCGCAGAAATTGGCTCGTCGGAGCTCACTCCGGTGCCGGCACGACATGGCGCCGACGTGGCGTCGACGTGGCCGAGACTGGGTCGCTGGCCGCTGGGCCCCGCGGGTCCAGTTGACCACGCTGACCAAGTCAACTTGCTGACGTGGCAGCTACAGTCGCTGACTGGTGGGCCCCGCATGGCCCCGTTGACTAGTCAGCGGGTCAGTTGACCTGCTGACGTCATAATGACATCACTGCTGACGCAATAACCAATTTCTGTTAATTAAATAAATCCCAGAAAATTCAAATAATCTTTATAAAATCATAACTTTTAATCCGTAGCTCAGATCGAAAAACTTTGTACATGAAAGTTGCTCAGAACGACGAGACGAATCCGGATACGCGGTCCGTTTGTCTGTCACACTTCCCTAGCACCGCGAACACGCAACCATTCCCTCTCTTTTTATCTGTCCGAAGATTCCGGACACCGGGGATATTTTCCCGGATGATTTCCCCCTTCACCTGTGTCGCGTAGCACTACGATAGAACACCGCTAGCTCTGCCAGTTGACGTGTCATGCACCTGCTGCTTTGTATTTATTGTTTCTTCCCCCTCTTCGGGGGGGGGGGGGGGGGGTCCCGGCGTAATCTCCGAGATCGACGCAGCCCGGTGATTGGATACTTCCCTAAGGACTTTGCCTTTGCCGCCGAGCAACCAGGCAAGCCCCACTTTTGATCATCTCGATATCACCTATTCTATTTTCCCATGCTTGCATTAGAATCTTGCTACTGTTACTACTTTTCCTATATCTGCTGCATAGCCTGTTTAATTGTAACCTGTTGTTGATACCTGCCTGTTATCCTAAACTGGTTAGTATAGACTGGGTAGAGCCTCACTAGTGACTCCCACTTTATCCCGACTGCCCCGCTGGAGTTCAGAAGACCCGATCAACGGGATCGAAGACCAGACCCCTACACCGCACCTCACGTTCTCCCTTGTTGCTCGACACTACTGGGTTATCGTCGCGTGCCGAGGGTGACTCCTCTTTAGCACGTTTGATGTTATCCTTGTGGGTTAGTTATTCGGACGTGGTAAGTGAGGGTGATTTCCTCCTACACCACCCCCGATACCGACATCGTCGTGCAACACCTCAAGTGTGGACTTCGAGGGTGAATCCTCTTCCGTTCACCTTGACGGTAACATCGAGCGGGAATTCCGTCGAGGGTGATTTCCTCTGGAATTCCCCTTTGATACGGTGGCCACATGGATGCCTTACATAACTGTTGCTTGAGAAGGCGGGTCGACCCCGAGGGGTACCCGCGGATGATGGATAGTTACCCGTGGTTTATTCCACGAGGCGTGGCCGGGCATTCTTAGCCCTTGCCGCAAGTCCTTGAGACGGGGCGACGGGGTCACATCTCTCGTGAGTCTCTGCTCGTTACCGCAAGCCACTAGGACATTCCGATTTGGATATATGATCCGAGCCGGCCTCTGGTCGGATAGCACTAACCATCACGTGGGCATAGTATGGGCGTTCTGCATCGTCTACATCAGCCGAAAGTTCTGTCAGACGTCCAGTTCAGCACTGCGGCCGGGACGGACCGGCGCCACCCTAGAGAGAGGTGGTGCCTGGCTTCACCCTGCACGCAACGACCCGGAGTGCACAGGGCGATGGCCCAAGACCCCTGAGCGCTTAGGAGGTAGACCGACGGGGACCTCTCTGCTGAGCTGTAGGTAGGGTTGCGATGTATCGGTTGGCCGAGGCCGGGCATGACCCAGGAAAGTGTGTCCGGCCGGAGTTAAGCGAGCGTGGTGGGTAAGTTGGTGCACCCCTGCAGGGAAGAACTCATCTATCGATAGCCGGTCCTACGGTAAAGGACACTCGGAGTTGTATCCCGATCGATACAGCTAGATACCTGGATTGTGGCTCCGGGATCGCTTTCTCGCAGGGAGTCGAGGAAGGATCTCTGGGCGAGACTGTTACTTGATACTGCTACTTTATATTATGTTACTCTACTCCCTTCTATGCTGCAAGACTGAAGATGTTGAAGATGCTAGTCTTCGATAGGAATAGGCTTATCCTCTCTATTCTGGCATTTCTGCAGCCCAGTCCACACATATACAGCCTCCTTTTAGATAATGTTGCATATGTAGAGTAGATCCTTGCTTGCTGAGTACTTCGCAGTACTCACGGTTGCTTTGCTTTCTTTATCTCTCCATATCAGTTTGTCGTGATCAGACGACGGAGCCCCTGAGATCGCTGTTCCGCCGACGACCATTTCTACCACCCCGAGGAGGTTGCTTCTTCGAGGAGGCCGACGACCAGGAGTAGGATTGGAGGGTCCCAGGCAGGAGGCCTGCGCCTTTCGATCGTAGATTTTGTTTTGTCCCACCTTTCTGAAGGCTTCTCTGTTTTCTGTTTTATATCTGTGCTCAGATATCTAACGCTTCCGCTGATGCTTGTTGTCATCGAGCTATGTATTCGAGCCCTCGAGGCCCTAGCTTGTAATAAATGCTTGTATGACTTTATTTATGTTTTAGAGTTGTGTTGTGATATCTTCAAGTGAGTCCTTAGGCTTGATCGTGTGCATTTGTGTGTATGTTTAGTGCACGATTAAGCCGGGGCGTCACAGGTTGGTATCGGAGCCGACTGCCTGTAGGAATTCCCCTTTCCAACTCCTTGGCCGAAGTTGAGTCTAGAGGTCCAAAGCTGTTTTACTAACATTGGCTGTGTGGCTTACGGGCCCACGTCGCCAACTGGGTGGTACTAACATCTTTTACTCCTCGACCTTTGCTCTGGGAACTCTCATTTCCCTTCCTTTCGGGTTAATGATTTTACTGACTTTAACATTAGGTTCTCGTAATCACATCCATCCGGAGTTCTGTAATATTCCCCCTTGCTTCAAGATTGCGGGCCAGGTTCTGCTTACAGGATCCTTTTATCGAGGGCACCCTGTGTTTTCACTTGCAGATTCCTCGCTCCAACAGTTTTCTCCGACGTTGATGTAGCCTTTGCTATGTCTCGTTGTGTACTTCCTTACCGCGTGCCTGCGCGCCGCCTAGTTGTCTAGCCTTCCCCTTTCAGCCGTCGTAATGCCGGATTATAATCGAGACTATGTGTGTGGATCTGAATGTATACTATGGCTAAGATGAAGTATTCATTGCACTTCCTTCTGTTGTGCGATTTACTTCATGAATGATTCCATGCATCTGCATTATTGCTGGCTAAACTGCCCTGTTGATTGGCAGGATGGCTGACGATCCTCCACCTCCATTTTATATTGCTGAGATGAGGCAACAGTTTGAACTCAACCGTCAGTTCATGACCGGAGTGATGGCTCAGTTTCCAACTCAGAATGCTCAGCATCAGTCTGCCCCAATAACTCTGCCAGAATTCGTGCATCTCAACCCGTCTGTTTATCGCAGCTCCACCAATCCTATGGAAGCTGATGACTGGCTTCGTGATATTATGTTTGAGATGGAGTCAGCTAAAGTGGCCCCTGACAGTTATGTCACCTTTGCGACTTTTCATTTGAAGGGTCCAGCTGCTCAATGGTGGGAAAGCCATAAGGGTATGCTGCCTGCAGAGAATGTAATCACTTGGCAGGAGTTCCAGACAGCTTTTCGTGCACGATACATTCCTCAAGGTCTGATGGACCAGAAGAAGAAGGAATTCCGTAAACTCACACAGGGAAAAATGACTGTGGATGAATACCAGAGGAAATTTCTCGAATTATCCCGCTATGCTGAAATTGACGTCGACACTGACGCCCGCAGGCAGGAGAGATTCCGTGAAGGGTTGCATCCTGATATAGAGCTAGCACTTGTGGCTCATGATTGCGCAGACTTTGCGACGCTTGTCAGCCGAGCCTTTCAAGCAGAAACTCTTCTAAAGGAATGCCAGGAGTCGCTCAAACGCTCTCGTGATGTTGGCTCATCTTTGGGTCAGCCTATTCAGAAACGTCGAGTGTGGATTCCGCACAATGTTCATCACCGACCTGCTCCAACACTCAAGCCATCATATGTTGCTCCTCGTTTGCCTCCACCGCCGAGACAGATGACAGTTCCAGATGGACAGTCCAATATTATGGCTCCTCCCCATAATGATGGTTTATGCCACAATTGTGGACAGCCAGGGCACCGTGCTAATAACTGTCGCTCGGATCAGCCGCAGAACGCATCTCGTTCTACTGTTGGGCGTAGAAAGGGCCATCGGACCCATCATTCCAGAAAGCATAAGGCCAGACCGCTTGCTATGGATCGTGGCCAGGTCACTCATGTCGAAATGGAAGAAGCTCGAGAGTCCCCAAAAATCGTGATGGGTACTCTTCTAGTTAATTCAGCGGCAGCTTCTGTTCTTTTTGATTCAGGAGCATCACATTCTTTTGTGTCCCAGCAATTTGCACAATCGCATGGGTTAGCTATGAGCTCATTACCCAAACCTCTGGAAATCAGCACTCCCCGTTCCAGGTGGCAAACCAAGATGGTAAGTCACAACAATCAGACACCAATCCTATGGAAGCTGATGACTGGCTTCGTGATATTATGTTTGAGATGGAGTCAGCTAAAGGGGGGGGGGGGGGGGGGGGGGGGGGGGGGGGGGGGGGGGGGGGGGGGGGGGGGGGGGGGGGGGGGGGGGGGGGGGGGGGGGGGGGGGGGGGGGGGGGGGGGGGGGGGGGGGGGGGGGGGGGGGGGGGGGGGGGGGGGGGGGGGGGGGGGGGGGGGGGGGGGGGGGGGGGGGGGGGGGGGGGGGGGGGGGGGGGGGGGGGGGGGGGGGGGGGGGGGGGGGGGGGGGGGGGGGGGGGGGGGGGGGGGGGGGGGGGGGGGGGGGGGGGGGGGGGGGGGGGGGGGGGGGGGGGGGGGGGGGGGGGGGGGGGGGGGGGGGGGGGGGGGGGGGGGGGGGGGGGGGGGGGGGGGGGGGGGGGGGGGGGGGGGGGGGGGGGGGGGGGGGGGGGGGGGGGGGGGGGGGGGGGGGGGGGGGGGGGGGGGGGGGGGGGGGGGGGGGGGGGGGGGGGGGGGGGGGGGATTGAAGGGTTGATGTTCTCTGCTTCCCTTATTGCTCTTGGTCCTTCCGACATTGACGTCATCCTTGGTATGGATTGGTTGACAGCAAACAATGCTTTGATTGATTGCGCTGCTAAGATAGTTCGGCTCACTCATCCCTCCGGCCAGACAGTCAAGTACTCAGTCCGAGCAGCTCAGGATGCCGAGAATCAGATATATGCTCTGAATGCATTGAATGCTTCACCTCTTGAAGGCATCGAAAACATTCCAGTTGTTCGTGATTTTCAAGATGTTTTTCCAGAAGAACTTCCAGGAATACCCCCTGCTAGAGCTGTCGAGTTTGTCATCGACTTGAAGCCTGGCACTACTCCTATTGCGAAGCGTCCCTATAAGATGCCTCCGCACCACCTGCTCGAACTTAAGGAAGAAATCGACAAGTCACTTAAGAAGGGTTTCATCCGCCCCAGTTCTTCTGCTTGGGGAGCACCTTCACTCTTCGTCAAGAAGAAGGATGGCACGAATCGGTTGGTTCAAGATTACCGACCTATCAACCAGGCAACAATTCAGAACAAGTATCCGCTTCCCAGAATCAACGATCTGTATGATCAACTTGCTGGTTCCTCAGTATTCTCTAAGCTTGATTTGAGATTGGGATACCACCAGATCCGAGTTCGTGAAGAGGATATTCCGAAGACAGCATTCGTCACTCGATATGGCTCTTATGAGTACACTGTCATGTCCTTCGGCCTGACTAATGCTCCAGCAACTTTCTCCCGGTTAATGAACTATATTTTCATGGATTACCTCGACAAATTCGTCGTGGTATATCTGGATGATATTCTGGTTTATTCGAAGAATGAAGAAGAACATGCCGAACATCTTCGGCTTGTACTGGAGAAGCTACGTGAACACCAACTGTATGCCAAGTTTTCCAAGTGCGAGTTCTGGTTATCCGAAGTGACATATCTCGGCCATGTGATATCGAAAGATGGCATTGCCGTTAACCCAGAACGAGTTCAGGCTATTCTCGAATGGACTCCACCGAAGAATGTCAAGCAAGTCAGAAGTTTTCTCGGCCTTGCTAGCTATTGCCGCCGCTTTGTCGAGAATTTCTCAAAGATTGCTAAGCCTTTGACTGATCTGCTTCACAAGGGCGTTAAGTTCGAGTGGACAGAAAAATGCCAGCAAAGTTTCCAAACACTCAAAGACAAGCTGACATCTGCCCCAGTACTTGCTCCTCCAGATACTCGCAAAGACTTTGTCATCTATTGCGACGCATCCCGTGAAGGCCTGGGCTGTGTCCTAATGCAAGAAAGAAAGGTGATCGCATACGGCTCTCGTCAGTTGCGCCCGCATGAAGAGAATTATCCTGTACATGATCTAGAACTGGCTGCTGTCATCTATGCACTGCAGCTGTGGCGACATTACCTCCTCGGTAATCATTGCGAGATCTACACGGATCATAAGAGTCTGAAGTACTTATTCACTCAGCCCTCTCTCAACCTCCGTCAGCAAAGATGGATGGAGGCCATCGCGGACTATGATTTGGGTATCTCTTATACCCCTGGTAAGGCTAATGTAATGGCTGATGCATTGAGCCGCAAATCATATTGCTGTGAACTTGAAGTTCAGCTAGCGCAACCACTTCTGTATGAAGAGCTTCGGAAGCTAAATCTCGAGATAGTTCCTCAAGGATACTTAAAAACCTTGGTTATTGAACCAGATCTTGAGAAAGCTGTTAAGAGTGCACAAGCTAAAGATGCTGAAATTGAACTCATGAAGAAAGATCTTCATCTGGAAAAGTACAGGGATTTCTCGCTGTCTGAGGATGGAACCTTGTACTTCAGAGACCGCATTGTTGTACCTCGCTTCGAGCTTATGACTGACAAGGTCATGAAGGAAGCACACGATACTCCACTGTCTATTCATCCGGGTAGCACTAAAATGTATCGTGATCTCCGACAAAGGTATTGGTGGTCTAGAATGAAGCAGGACATTGCTCGGTATGTAGCTGAATGTGACGTTTGCCGTCGCGTCAAGGCAGAACATCAGAAGCCTGCTGGTATTCTGCAACCGCTCCCTATTCCTCTATGGAAATGGGATAAGGTCCAGATGGATTTCATTACTGGCCTTCCCAAGTCACAGAAGGGTCACGATGCTATTCTTGTTGTCATCGACCAGCTTTCCAAAGTTGCACACTTTCTGCCTGTCAAGGAGACTATCACTGCTAGTCAGTTAGCAGAGTTGTATATCTCCAGAATTGTTTCTCTCCACGGTGTTACGAAGGAGATCAGTTCGGACCGTGGCGTTCTTTTCACCTCAAAGTTCTGGGAAAGTTTCCAAGCAGCGATGGGAACTCATATCACTTGGAGTTCAGCATATCACCCCCAGTCCCAAGGCCAAGTCGAACGAGTAAATCAAGTGCTTGAAGACATGCTTCGTGCTTGCGTTATTTCCTTCGGCAAGAAGTGGGAAGAATCTCTCCCGTATGCCGAGTTCTCTTATAACAACAGCTATCAAGCCAGCTTGAAGATGGCCCCCTTTGAAGTGCTCTATGGCCGTAAGTGTCGAACCCCTCTGAATTGGTCAGAAACTGGGGAACGACCACTTGTGGGACCGGATATTATCCAACATGCTGAAGAACAAGTTCGAATTGTCCGAGAAAATCTCAAGGCGGCTCAGGACCGCCAGAAGAGCAATTATGATCGCAAACGATGGGGTCTGACTTATCAACCTGGTGATCAAGCTTACCTTCGAGTCACTCCTATGAAGGGCACCCGTCGCTTCGGAATCAAGGGCAAGCTAGCTCCTCGCTACATTGGTCCCTTCTGCATCGTGGCTAGACGTGGACTGGTGGCTTATAAATTGGAGTTGCCACCCCAATTTTCTCATATCCACGACGTCTTCCACGTGTCACAGCTTCAGAAGTGCTTCAAGGAATCTCCGCATCGTGCAGTGGATCACGAGATGCTCGATTTGCAAGATGACCTATCTTATAAGGAGCATCCGATCCGCATTCTCGATGAAGCTGAACGCCGGACTCGTCAGAAGACGACCAAGTTCCTGAAGGTGCAGTGGTCGAATCATACTGAAGATGAAGCCACTTGGGAACGCGAGGATCATCTTCGCAAGGAATACCCCGACCTCTTCCCTTCTACCTCCTGAATTCTCGGGACGAGAATTTCTTTTAGAGGAGGAGAATTTGTAACACCCCCTTGTAATAACTATTGTGATACTCTGTTGAAATTGCCAAGTCATGATCATTAGCAGTGCTTAGTCACTTTGGTTAATTATTCAATCCAAATTCTATTCTGAAATTCAACTCAATTTCAAAAGTGAAATTTGAAGTTGTTCAAATCATGATGGAAAATTGTTCATTAAATGGACAATAAACCAGGAGCATTTATAAAACTACCATCAAAATAATTGGAGTTTGACTGATGAGTCAAAAGACATGAAACAGCCCCATAACAGCAATAATAAATCCATTTAAAATCATTCCAATTTCAAATGGATTCCAAAACTGTCCAAACCACTTTTTGGTGAAAGATCAAATTGCAAAGTATTATTTGGGTCAGCTCCCATATTTTACAAAATTGCTAAGGTGGCCTAAACTTTTCCAAAAAAAAACACAATAGAATTAAAAGGCAGAAAAAGAAAAGGAAAGAGGCACTGTGCACTGGGCCTAAGTGCAGAGTGCCCCGAGCCAGCCCACTTGGCCCGTTTCTCTCACCTCTCTCTCTCGCTCCGTCGCCGTGTCGTCCCGCCTGTGGACGCCGGCGCCGCACCGGCCGTTTGCCGACAGCGCGACGCCGCGAGCGCCGCGAGGGGATAAGGGCGACGCCGTGCGTTCCCCCTGGTCCTCCCCAACCATTTGCCCTCTTCCCTCGCTCCTCTGACGCTCGTTCCCCACCTTCACCGAGCGCCGCCATCGCCAACTCCCGTCGAACACGCGCTCACCAGCGGTCTCGAGCTCACGTAGGATGTCTAAGAGCTCCGCCGGGGTCGGTTACCCCGCCTGGTGGCCATAAGTGGAGCCGGAGGGCTCCCCTGGTGCGGATCGGCGCCGTCATCAACCTCCAGTCGCCGCCACCATTTCTTCATCTCCAGCCACTCCACCTCTTCCCCGAGCACGTTTTGAACGGCTACGCCCGCTGTAAGCCGCCACCTCCCTTCTCTCTCCCTTCGTTGTCTTTCGCGCGGCTCCTAGCGGCCCTCCTCGCCGTGCCCGAACCCACCGCCGTGGAGCACGACGCCGGCGTGCGTCCGGTGACTTTCTGGTCATCTGCTCGTGTCCGTTAGAAACACCGCTTCGAGTGGAGCTCGCCTGTGCCTTTAGTTTACATTGACGCTCGCCGTAGCTCCGATTCCATCACCACCCGAAACCCGCCACCGCCAACCCTCGTCGCCGGCGCCGTTCCGGCCACTCCCGAGCCCAGCCGACCGCTCCATTTGACGCGGCACTCTCCTCTCGTTCGAACTCAAGAAGAACCGCACGAAACGGTGCCCCCTAGCGCGAACCCGACTCACTCCGGCGAGCTCGCCGCCGCGGGAGGCCACCGGCGCAGCTCCGGCGCCGGCGCTGATCTGACCGCCGACGTGGCGCTGACGTGGCTCAGCTCGGGCCCGCCCTATGTGCCACTGACGGTGGGACCTGCGGGCCCAGTTGACCGGTCAACTGGCCCGGTTGACCTGCTGACTGGGCAGTTGACTCAGGTCAACGGGACCCCACCTGTCAGCCCCCGTAAGCCCTCTGGTGCACTGCACCGGGTGCACATAGCAATTCAAATTACTGTTTACGATTGGGGGGGGGGGGGGGGGGGGGGGGGGGGGGGGGGGGGGGGGGGGGGGGGGGGGGGGGGGGGGGGGGGGGGGGGGGGGGGGGGGGGGGGGGGGGGGGGGGGGGGGGGGGGGGGGGGGGGGGGGGGGGGGGGGGGGGGGGGGGGGGGGGGGGGGGGGGGGGGGGGGGGGGGGGGGGGGGGGGGGGGGGGGGGGGGGGGGGGGGGGGGGGGGGGGGGGGGGGGGGGGGGGGGGGGGGGGGGGGGGGGGGGGGGGGGGGGGGGGGGGGGGGGGGGGGGGGGGGGGGGGGGGGGGGGGGGGGGGGGGGGGGGGGGGGGGGGGGGGGGGGGGGGGGGGGGGGGGGGGGGGGGGGGGGGGGGGGGGGGGGGGGGGGGGGGGGGGGGGGGGGGGGGGGGGGGGGGGGGGGGGGGGGGGGGGGGGGGGGGGGGGGGGGGGGGGGGGGGGGGGGGGGGGGGGGGGGGGGGGGGGGGGGGGGGGGGGGGGGGGGGGGGGGGGGGGGGGGGGGGGGGGGGGGGGGGGGGGGGGGGGGGGGGGGGGGGGGGGGGGGGGGGGGGGGGGGGGGGGGGGGGGGGGGGGGGGGGGGGGGGGGGGGGGGGGGGGGGGGGGGGGGGGGGGGGGGGGGGGGGGGGGGGGGGGGGGGGGGGGGGGGGGGGGGGGGGGGGGGGGGGGGGGGGGGGGGGGGGGGGGGGGGGGGGGGGGGGGGGGGGGGGGGGGGGGGGGGGGGGGGGGGGGGGGGGGGGGGGGGGGGGGGGGGGGGGGGGGGGGGGGGGGGGGGGGGGGGGGGGGGGGGGGGGGGGGGGGGGGGGGGGGGGGGGGGGGGGGGGGGGGGGGGGGGGGGGGGGGGGGGGGGGGGGGGGGGGGGGGGGGGGGGGGGGGGGGGGGGGGGGGGGGGGGGGGGGGGGGGGGGGGGGGGGGGGGGGGGGGGGGGGGGGGGGGGGGGGGGGGGGGGGGGGGGGGGGGGGGGGGGGGGGGGGGGGGGGGGGGGGGGGGGGGGGGGGGGGGGGGGGGGGGGGGGGGGGGGGGGGGGGGGGGGGGGGGGGGGGGGGGGGGGGGGGGGGGGGGGGGGGGGGGGGGGGGGGGGGGGGGGGGGGGGGGGGGGGGGGGGGGGGGGGGGGGGGGGGGGGGGGGGGGGGGGGGGGGGGGGGGGGGGGGGGGGGGGGGGGGGGGGGGGGGGGGGGGGGGGGGGGGGGGGGGGGGGGGGGGGGGGGGGGGGGGGGGGGGGGGGGGGGGGGGGGGGGGGGGGGGGGGGGGGGGGGGGGGGGGGGGGGGGGGGGGGGGGGGGGGGGGGGGGGGGGGGGGGGGGGGGGGGGGGGGGGGGGGGGGGGGGGGGGGGGGGGGGGGGGGGGGGGGGGGGGGGGGGGGGGGGGGGGGGGGGGGGGGGGGGGGGGGGGGGGGGGGGGGGGGGGGGGGGGGGGGGGGGGGGGGGGGGGGGGGGGGGGGGGGGGGGGGGGGGGGGGGGGGGGGGGGGGGGGGGGGGGGGGGGGGGGGGGGGGGGGGGGGGGGGGGGGGGGGGGGGGGGGGGGGGGGGGGGGGGGGGGGGGGGGGGGGGGGGGGGGGGGGGGGGGGGGGGGGGGGGGGGGGGGGGGGGGGGGGGGGGGGGGGGGGGGGGGGGGGGGGGGGGGGGGGGGGGGGGGGGGGGGGGGGGGGGGGGGGGGGGGGGGGGGGGGGGGGGGGGGGGGGGGGGGGGGGGGGGGGGGGGGGGGGGGGGGGGGGGGGGGGGGGGGGGGGGGGGGGGGGGGGGGGGGGGGGGGGGGGGGGGGGGGGGGGGGGGGGGGGGGGGGGGGGGGGGGGGGGGGGGGGGGGGGGGGGGGGGGGGGGGGGGGGGGGGGGGGGGGGGGGGGGGGGGGGGGGGGGGGGGGGGGGGGGGGGGGGGGGGGGGGGGGGGGGGGGGGGGGGGGGGGGGGGGGGGGGGGGGGGGGGGGGGGGGGGGGGGGGGGGGGGGGGGGGGGGGGGGGGGGGGGGGGGGGGGGGGGGGGGGGGGGGGGGGGGGGGGGGGGGGGGGGGGGGGGGGGGGGGGGGGGGGGGGGGGGGGGGGGGGGGGGGGGGGGGGGGGGGGGGGGGGGGGGGGGGGGGGGGGGGGGGGGGGGGGGGGGGGGGGGGGGGGGGGGGGGGGGGGGGGGGGGGGGGGGGGGGGGGGGGGGGGGGGGGGGGGGGGGGGGGGGGGGGGGGGGGGGGGGGGGGGGGGGGGGGGGGGGGGGGGGGGGGGGGGGGGGGGGGGGGGGGGGGGGGGGGGGGGGGGGGGGGGGGGGGGGGGGGGGGGGGGGGGGGGGGGGGGGGGGGGGGGGGGGGGGGGGGGGGGGGGGGGGGGGGGGGGGGGGGGGGGGGGGGGGGGGGGGGGGGGGGGGGGGGGGGGGGGGGGGGGGGGGGGGGGGGGGGGGGGGGGGGGGGGGGGGGGGGGGGGGGGGGGGGGGGGGGGGGGGGGGGGGGGGGGGGGGGGGGGGGGGGGGGGGGGGGGGGGGGGGGGGGGGGGGGGGGGGGGGGGGGGGGGGGGGGGGGGGGGGGGGGGGGGGGGGGGGGGGGGGGGGGGGGGGGGGGGGGGGGGGGGGGGGGGGGGGGGGGGGGGGGGGGGGGGGGGGGGGGGGGGGGGGGGGGGGGGGGGGGGGGGGGGGGGGGGGGGGGGGGGGGGGGGGGGGGGGGGGGGGGGGGGGGGGGGGGGGGGGGGGGGGGGGGGGGGGGGGGGGGGGGGGGGGGGGGGGGGGGGGGGGGGGGGGGGGGGGGGGGGGGGGGGGGGGGGGGGGGGGGGGGGGGGGGGGGGGGGGGGGGGGGGGGGGGGGGGGGGGGGGGGGGGGGGGGGGGGGGGGGGGGGGGGGGGGGGGGGGGGGGGGGGGGGGGGGGGGGGGGGGGGGGGGGGGGGGGGGGGGGGGGGGGGGGGGGGGGGGGGGGGGGGGGGGGGGGGGGGGGGGGGGGGGGGGGGGGGGGGGGGGGGGGGGGGGGGGGGGGGGGGGGGGGGGGGGGGGGGGGGGGGGGGGGGGGGGGGGGGGGGGGGGGGGGGGGGGGGGGGGGGGGGGGGGGGGGGGGGGGGGGGGGGGGGGGGGGGGGGGGGGGGGGGGGGGGGGGGGGGGGGGGGGGGGGGGGGGGGGGGGGGGGGGGGGGGGGGGGGGGGGGGGGGGGGGGGGGGGGGGGGGGGGGGGGGGGGGGGGGGGGGGGGGGGGGGGGGGGGGGGGGGGGGGGGGGGGGGGGGGGGGGGGGGGGGGGGGGGGGGGGGGGGGGGGGGGGGGGGGGGGGGGGGGGGGGGGGGGGGGGGGGGGGGGGGGGGGGGGGGGGGGGGGGGGGGGGGGGGGGGGGGGGGGGGGGGGGGGGGGGGGGGGGGGGGGGGGGGGGGGGGGGGGGGGGGGGGGGGGGGGGGGGGGGGGGGGGGGGGGGGGGGGGGGGGGGGGGGGGGGGGGGGGGGGGGGGGGGGGGGGGGGGGGGGGGGGGGGGGGGGGGGGGGGGGGGGGGGGGGGGGGGGGGGGGGGGGGGGGGGGGGGGGGGGGGGGGGGGGGGGGGGGGGGGGGGGGGGGGGGGGGGGGGGGGGGGGGGGGGGGGGGGGGGGGGGGGGGGGGGGGGGGGGGGGGGGGGGGGGGGGGGGGGGGGGGGGGGGGGGGGGGGGGGGGGGGGGGGGGGGGGGGGGGGGGGGGGGGGGGGGGGGGGGGGGGGGGGGGGGGGGGGGGGGGGGGGGGGGGGGGGGGGGGGGGGGGGGGGGGGGGGGGGGGGGGGGGGGGGGGGGGGGGGGGGGGGGGGGGGGGGGGGGGGGGGGGGGGGGGGGGGGGGGGGGGGGGGGGGGGGGGGGGGGGGGGGGGGGGGGGGGGGGGGGGGGGGGGGGGGGGGGGGGGGGGGGGGGGGGGGGGGGGGGGGGGGGGGGGGGGGGGGGGGGGGGGGGGGGGGGGGGGGGGGGGGGGGGGGGGGGGGGGGGGGGGGGGGGGGGGGGGGGGGGGGGGGGGGGGGGGGGGGGGGGGGGGGGGGGGGGGGGGGGGGGGGGGGGGGGGGGGGGGGGGGGGGGGGGGGGGGGGGGGGGGGGGGGGGGGGGGGGGGGGGGGGGGGGGGGGGGGGGGGGGGGGGGGGGGGGGGGGGGGGGGGGGGGGGGGGGGGGGGGGGGGGGGGGGGGGGGGGGGGGGGGGGGGGGGGGGGGGGGGGGGGGGGGGGGGGGGGGGGGGGGGGGGGGGGGGGGGGGGGGGGGGGGGGGGGGGGGGGGGGGGGGGGGGGGGGGGGGGGGGGGGGGGGGGGGGGGGGGGGGGGGGGGGGGGGGGGGGGGGGGGGGGGGGGGGGGGGGGGGGGGGGGGGGGGGGGGGGGGGGGGGGGGGGGGGGGGGGGGGGGGGGGGGGGGGGGGGGGGGGGGGGGGGGGGGGGGGGGGGGGGGGGGGGGGGGGGGGGGGGGGGGGGGGGGGGGGGGGGGGGGGGGGGGGGGGGGGGGGGGGGGGGGGGGGGGGGGGGGGGGGGGGGGGGGGGGGGGGGGGGGGGGGGGGGGGGGGGGGGGGGGGGGGGGGGGGGGGGGGGGGGGGGGGGGGGGGGGGGGGGGGGGGGGGGGGGGGGGGGGGGGGGGGGGGGGGGGGGGGGGGGGGGGGGGGGGGGGGGGGGGGGGGGGGGGGGGGGGGGGGGGGGGGGGGGGGGGGGGGGGGGGGGGGGGGGGGGGGGGGGGGGGGGGGGGGGGGGGGGGGGGGGGGGGGGGGGGGGGGGGGGGGGGGGGGGGGGGGGGGGGGGGGGGGGGGGGGGGGGGGGGGGGGGGGGGGGGGGGGGGGGGGGGGGGGGGGGGGGGGGGGGGGGGGGGGGGGGGGGGGGGGGGGGGGGGGGGGGGGGGGGGGGGGGGGGGGGGGGGGGGGGGGGGGGGGGGGGGGGGGGGGGGGGGGGGGGGGGGGGGGGGGGGGGGGGGGGGGGGGGGGGGGGGGGGGGGGGGGGGGGGGGGGGGGGGGGGGGGGGGGGGGGGGGGGGGGGGGGGGGGGGGGGGGGGGGGGGGGGGGGGGGGGGGGGGGGGGGGGGGGGGGGGGGGGGGGGGGGGGGGGGGGGGGGGGGGGGGGGGGGGGGGGGGGGGGGGGGGGGGGGGGGGGGGGGGGGGGGGGGGGGGGGGGGGGGGGGGGGGGGGGGGGGGGGGGGGGGGGGGGGGGGGGGGGGGGGGGGGGGGGGGGGGGGGGGGGGGGGGGGGGGGGGGGGGGGGGGGGGGGGGGGGGGGGGGGGGGGGGGGGGGGGGGGGGGGGGGGGGGGGGGGGGGGGGGGGGGGGGGGGGGGGGGGGGGGGGGGGGGGGGGGGGGGGGGGGGGGGGGGGGGGGGGGGGGGGGGGGGGGGGGGGGGGGGGGGGGGGGGGGGGGGGGGGGGGGGGGGGGGGGGGGGGGGGGGGGGGGGGGGGGGGGGGGGGGGGGGGGGGGGGGGGGGGGGGGGGGGGGGGGGGGGGGGGGGGGGGGGGGGGGGGGGGGGGGGGGGGGGGGGGGGGGGGGGGGGGGGGGGGGGGGGGGGGGGGGGGGGGGGGGGGGGGGGGGGGGGGGGGGGGGGGGGGGGGGGGGGGGGGGGGGGGGGGGGGGGGGGGGGGGGGGGGGGGGGGGGGGGGGGGGGGGGGGGGGGGGGGGGGGGTCTCTGAAATACAAGGTTCCATCTTCAGACAGCGAGAAATCCCTGTACTTTTCCAAGTGAAGATCTTTCTTCATGAGATCAATTTCAGCATCTTTAGCTTGTGCACTCTTAACAGCTTTCTCAAGATCTGGTTCAATAACCAAGGTTTTTAAGTACCCTTGAGGAACTATCTCGAGATTTAGCTTTCGAAGCTCTCCATACAGAAGTGGTTGCGCTAGCTGAACTTCAAGTTCACAGCAATATGATTTGCGGCTCAATGCATCAGCCATTACATTAGCCTTACCAGGGGTATAAGATATACCCAAATCATAGTCTGCAATGGCCTCCATCCATCTTTGCTGATGGAGGTTGAGAGATGGCTGAGTGAATAAGTACTTCAGACTCTTATGATCCGTATAGATCTCGCAACGATTACCGAGGAGGTAATGTCGCCACAACTGCAGTGCATAGATGACAGCAGCTAGTTCTAGATCATGTACCGGATAATTCTCTTCATGCGGGCGCAACTGACGAGAGCCGTATGCGATCACCTTTCTTTCTTGCATTAGGACACAGCCCAGGCCTTCACGGGATGCGTCGCAATAGATGACAAAGTCTTTGCGAGTATCTGGAGGAGCAAGTACTGGGGCAGATGTCAGCTTGTCTTTGAGTGTTTGAAAACTTTCCTGACATTTTTCTGTCCACTCAAACTTCACGCCCTTATGAAGCAGATCAGTCAGAGGCTTAGCAATCTTTGAGAAATTCTCGACGAAGCGACGGCAATAGCTAGCAAGGCCGAGAAAACTTCTGACTTGCTTGACATTCTTCGGTGGAGTCCATTCAAGAATAGCCTGAACTCGTTCTGGGTTTACGGCAATGCCATCTTTCGATATTACATGGCCGAGATATGTCACTTCGGATAACCAGAACTCGCACTTAGAAAACTTGGCATACAGTTGGTGTTCACGTAGCTTCTCCAGTACAAGCCGAAGATGTTCGGCATGTTCTTCTTCATTCTTCGAATAAACCAGAATATCATCCAGATATACCACGACGAACTTGTCGAGGTAATCCATGAAGATGTAGTTCATTAACCGGGAGAAGGTTGCTGGAGCATTTGTCAAGCCAAAAGACATGACGGTGTACTCGTAAGAGCCATAGCGAGTGACGAATGCTGTTTTCGGAATATCCTCTTCACGAACTCGGATCTGGTGGTATCCCAATCTCAAATCAAGCTTAGAGAATACTGAGGAACCAGCAAGTTGATCATACAGATCGTTGATTCTGGGAAGCGGATACTTGTTCTGAATTGTTGCCTGGTTGATAGGTCGGTAATCTTGAACCAACCGATTCGTGCCATCTTTCTTCTTGACAAAGAGGGAAGGTGCTCCCCAAGCAGAAGAACTGGGGTGGATGAAACCCTTCTTAAGTGACTTGTCGATTTCTTCCTTAAGTTCGAGCAGGTGGTGCGGGGGCATCTTATAGGGACGCTTCGCAATAGGAGTAGTGCCAGCCTTCAAGTCGATGACAAACTCGACAGCTCTTGCAGGGGGTATTCCTGGAAGTTCTTCTGGAAAGACATCTTGAAAATCACGAAC